>CAOLHI010001654.1:600000-841355 GCA_948474755.1 Ctenosaura bakeri
TTCATATTTAATTTTAATTCCTTTTAAAAGGCTGGCATCAGATCTCTTCCCATCTGAGACATCTGCAGTTTTAAGGACTGGAATTTATCCATGTATTTTTGGCACATTTATAGACTTAGGTGGTAACTCCACAGATCCTCTTCTTTCAGGTCCTTTTACTTTAGACCTTGTGTTGAAACTTAGAGACATTATACACAGATTTATTGGCAAACAATTTTAAAATATGCACAAAAATGGTTAATTGCAGTATTTTCTTTTGACCACAAGATGTCACCCTTTGTTTAAGTTTCACTAAGCAGAATCTGCTTATAGCATACACCAGTAAGTTAGAGTCATAGAATCATAGAATCATAGAGCTAGAAGAGACTACAATGGATATTGAGTCCAACTTCCTGCCATGGAGGAATACACATTCAAAGCATCACCAGCAAATGGCCATCAAGCCTCTGAATAAAAACTTACAAAGAAGGAGACTCCATCACACTCCGAGGCAGCATGCCACCTCTTAACCTTCTTTTCATCTGGCTAAACAAACCTACCTCCCTAAGCTGCTCCTGATAGGGCATAGTTTCCAGGCCCTTCACCATTTTGGTCACCCTCCTCTGGACATGTTCCAGCTTGTCAATATCTTTCTTGAATTGTGGTGCTCAGAACTGGACACAGTTTTTTCCAGATGAGATTTAACCAAAGCAGAATAGAGTGGTATAGTCACCCTGTTTTCTGAGGGTCCCGGGAGGGACACCTAAATGTGCTCTCAATTATATAAGTTAGGGAAATTAGCCAAGAGCACAAGCTAGCAATACGAGAGGCAGGGAAATGGAGCAAGATCTTTTACCCAATGTCTACGGGGTCAGGCCAAGTCAAAGAGCAAACAGGATTGAAATAATAATTGTGATCTTTATTAAAATACAGTCAAACAGTGTATGCAACACACTCACACAGATAACTATAGAAATAAAGGTTGGAGTAGGATAGAGGGATTTTTAAGAGGAGTTGTTGGTTTGCATAATACTACACCTGTCCTGAAGCCTGGGGAGTCTGAAGATTGAGTTCGGAGATATGGAGTCTCAGTACATGGGACTGAGGGGAAGGCTTGCCAAGCAAAGTGGCAGCAAGGCTGGATGGAAGTCGGGAGAGGTCCGAGTGATCCGAGCAATCCGAGCGATCCAAAGAAGTGCTCAAAGTCAGGGGTTTATATAGGAGGAAATGTAGCCACAGGCTAGTCCGTATTTGGGGAAAACAATGAGTTTGAGGCTGGAGACAAAGCCTCCGAAAGGTCAGAATTTAGCATGATTAAGTCCGAATTGACAAAGGAGTAGCCAGTATGCAGATGCGCAGCGCTTGACAGTTGAGTATTCTCCTAATCAAGCCTCCTGCTCGGGGCAGGGAGTTCTTTGTAAGTAGCGTGTATACATAATAGGGTAGGTCTCCTGAAGCAGCAGAATGGTTATTTCTGGCCAGCCTATATTGTGTTGGAATATTACAGCGATTAGTGGCCATGCCTGTCTGTGAGCTTGTCTGGAGGACCTCGCAGACACGTGGAGAGGGATGGTAGAAGAAGGCCAAATTATTGATATCAAAGTGATATCTAATATCACCCCAAGTGCGGCTTAGGAACTGCAGTAACTACTTCCCTTGGTCTTGACACCATGCTCCTATTAATGCAACTAAGAATCGCATTGGCTTTCTTGACTGCTGTATCACACTGCTGACTCATGCTCAGCTTGTGGTCCACTAAGACTCTTAGATTCCTTTCACACATACTGTTTTCAAGCCAGGTGTCACCCGTCCTGTATTGGTATATTTCATTCTTTCTTCCCAAGTGCAGTACTCTACATTTCTCCCTATTAAAATTCATTTCTTTATATAACATAATTTTCTTTGTATAACAAAGATGCAATAATTTCTTTTGGCCACTAGATATCACACTGTAGTTTAGTTTCTCTCAACAGACTCTATTTACAGCATACAGTCCTGTAAAGCAGACTGGTTTGTTTTCGTTTTAGTTAAACAGAAATTAAACATGAGTGAACTTGCTGTTATCAACTTTTTTGAGGAAAGCAATGATCTATTGTCATAACAATTAAATGGAATTATTCTTCATCATGTTTATTTTCAAAGTCTCCATATTTTGTCAATTACTGCAGTTAAAGTTAATCTCTTTAAGTCCCTCAATTCAGGCTTTTCAAGTTTCAAAAGGTTATTCAGATTGCAGTACAGTACCATTTATGTATGATTTTTAAAAGTTTATCTAACTGTTGCAAATCATTATTTAAATGAAGGTAAGCTCCACATATTTATGCAACTCTCATCTGCTATCTTAATGTCTAAATTTATTTCGCAATTTATCTTAACACTAGCTTCAGTGTCATATCTCTGCCCCAATGGGCAATTGTAAATAATTAAGACTTGTCCTTTCTATTGCTGTGCATATTTTTTTTTCCAACCATTGTGAGAGATCTTGGTGTTTCCTTCATAGCCACTAATCTAGCTGTGAATGTGGACACTTAATATAGAGCAAACCAACTAACTGTCATGGGCACTAATTTCTCTGCTAACTCCTCTTTTGTTTTAGCTCTTCTTTCCATAAATAAATCCTGCATTGTATAAATTCCTTTTTCCTTCCATGTCTGAAAATAACCTAGTTGATCTGTGTTATAGAACATAGGGTGGGGGGAAAAGGGGACAAATATGAGAAGGTTCACAAGACAGTACTTTTCATCATTTGTTCAGACAACTAAAGAGGGCCACAGTCATTGATTGTAAATTTCTACACTTCTCTTCTACAGCTTGTTGTCTATAGCTTATTTAATAAGATTTTAAAAGCCCCCTAATTCTCATAGCATTGATAGACAAGCAGCACTGTAAGTAAAGATAAACTTCAGCATAAAATCAGTGTGAGCCTTATGTAACTGTGAAAGCACTGCCTAGTGGAAGAAGTGGGCTCTAAAGGCCAGATGCAAATCTAAAAGCCATGAGGACTTATGGATGGGCAAGTGGAGATGCAGATTGAGGAGAAGACTTTGGAGGAAACTGCAGTCATCCCTCCACACAGGACTCCCGTGAAAGTGGAAAAGCCGTGAATAACACCAGGCCTTCTGAAACCATATTTAACCCACAAAAAAGTATGATCACCATATTCAACCCACCATGGATTCCTTTGAGGCATCAGGGTTCCTTCACAAAGCAGAAGTGGGTGGCTGGTGGGGCTGACTACCACCTTCCTTGCTGCCCCACAGCATTTTCAAAAGGGACTTACAAGCCTTGTTCACAGTTTCTCAGTCTCATGAGGCTTGCAGTCCCTATTCAAAATGGCACAGGGAGGCAGCAGAAGTGACAGCAAATAATCCATGAATAATCAAATCCGCAAAAGTGTAACCTGCAAATATGGAGGGCTGCCTGTACTTGGTTTTCTTGAACTTCTGGCTATTATCAAGTTACCTATTAAAGTACTGGTTATCTTCCAATACTGAATTACTGTCTTCTCCAAAAGTGTCAGCATGGTGAGGTGCTGAAATAGGCCACAAATTTGCATACAACATATGTGACAGAGTGTAGGATCAGAGCTTAGCAGGCAGTGGAGTAAACTGATGATAAGAGCATTAATGAAATGATGCACAGAAAGAAGCCACAGAAACCAAGGAGTGTAGGACACAAGACCTTACTTTTATGCTTGAATCTGTCTCAAAAGTTGACAAAGAATGAAGTTCTGGCATTAGACATTTTGAATATGCTACCAGGGTGAACAGGTGGTCTGATGAGGAGAAAATGAAATTCCTGCTATTCTAAGAGCAAAAGCAGATCAAGTATTCATTTCTCTGCCCTAAAAAATCCAGGCAGATTACAATCATTTGAAAACTGCCTTGAAAATCTCAAACTCTTGTGAGGACTGGTCCAAGACAACATTTCCAGATAGGAAATGGCTACCAGGGACCCTAAGAAACAAGATGCCAGCTCAGGAATCTGATGGCACTTGACATGTTAAAGGTACATGACAACTCAGCATAAGTTATTTTCTTTGGCATTGCAGGCCAACAAGAGGCCTGGATTCAATGTAGAAGTGAAAAACATAAAACAGTTAGTGAAGCCATTGGTGAACTGAACCAGATTTGCTGGTGAACTGAACCAGATCTGCAAGCTAGAAAAGCAGGAAGAAATAGCATAAAACTCAAGGATCTAATGATACAGGTGCTGAGACTGACAAAACAATTGGTTGTTGTGTGCCTTCAAGCTGTTTCTGACATATGGTGATCCTAAGGTGAACCTATCATGGGATTTTCTTGGCAAGATTTGTTCAGAGGTGGGTTTGCCTTGGCCTTCCTCTGACGCTGAGAGAATGTGACTTACCCAAGGCCACCCAATGGGTTTCCACAGATAAGCATGGATTTTAATCCTCATGTCCAGGGTCATAATCTAACACTCAAACCATTACATCACACTGGCTCTAAGACAAAACAATAAAAACCTGAAAAATGAATAAACCAATGTTGGCATTACATATTCATACTTAGATAGCCATGCTGAGGTATTCTATCAGGAAAATTTTCATCTGGGTCAAAGTAAATTTGTGCTACATAGCATCCACACTGGTCATGATTACTTTATTAAAATTGGTCCAAGAGTACACTTGCATTTCCAAGCAGAGTCTGACAAACAGCTGGGGGAAATGCAAGAAACCCCACGACCATTTCATACTGTTACCCTGATTTCTGGGGTCCCATGGGGGATGCCTTAATGTGCTCCACGTGATAGGGAATGGGAGCTAACCAGAGCATGAGCAATAGCGATGCGAGAGGCAGGGTAACCTAGCAGGGTCTTTTTACCCAGTTTTTATGGGGTCAAGCCATGCCAAAAACCAAACAAAAATGTCTAATAAATGATTTTATTGAATGAAAGCCTCACGCACCAACGCAATCACACACTCACTCAAGACCTATTAAGAAGCAAAAGAGAGGAAACTGGATAGGGGAAGTATCGAAGAGATTGTAGCTGGGGTAATACTACACCTTGTCCTGAAGTCCTTAGTCTGGGAAAAACAGCAAAGAAGTGGAGCTCAGCACGGAGAGGGCTGAGGGGATTACTTGACGGACAGAGAAATGGTCTGCTGGTATGACCGAGAGTGATCAAAGAACTGCTCAAAATTTTGGACTATTTGTAGGGGGAAAAGTACCTGGAGGGCTAATCCTTTCCCAGGGAGAACAATGGGTGTTGCATTGAGAAAGAAGCTCCACAATGGTAACTTCCTTTGCATGATGAGATTACAAGATGTTGCCGAAGCTTCAGGATCTTCAGTTACTTTGGGTTGTGGTTTGAATTTATGTAAATGGTCCTTGCCTAATAGGATTTTATTGCTCTCAGTGCTCAACTTGGGGGAAAACACACTAATCCCCTCAAGTTGGCTTCTCAGAGGCTGAGGACCCTTTGTCTACTGTGGGTTTACACAGCTTGAGGTCTCCTGGGGCTACGTGATGGGGGATTTTACTGGCCTGACCTGGTTTTCGATCGTCTGACTGTTGCTGTCTACATGCCCATCCAGGTGATCTCTCAGGCACGTTGAATCATATTTTAACATCAAAATTGTAGACCCCAGGACAGGGTTTACCAGTGAGGTAACAATACCACAACATACTACAGCACCATGATTACCCTTTAACTGTCAGAGCAACATCCTATGAAATCTTGGAGTCTATAGTTTGGTCGGAAGCAAGGAACCCCTGGAAATCCTAAAGAGAGGGTTAACTCAGCCATATTTCAGACAGATAATGCAGGAAGTTTTGTGTTAGTCAACTGCAAAGTTTGATGCTTTCCTCAAAAATCAAAAACAACTTTAAAGCTCCTGCTGCTGCCACCTCCACACTGGGCCAGGAAGGACCCCAGGGGAAGGGGGGACGCGGCAACAGGCAAGGGAAGCAGCGGGTGGGGCAGCAGTGGGCGGGGGAGGTGGGCAGGAGGGCTGCTGCCACCACTTATGCACCGGGCCAGCGAGGACCCCAGCAGGGGCGGGAGGCAGCAGCATGCCAAGGGGAGGGGAGGGGGGTTGGCTTTTTTGTGCCCCACTCCTGGCATTGGAGCCCAGGGCACATACCTCAGTTGCCCCACACTAGATATGCTTCTGCATTTAAGTAAATGTTTGAGTAGACAGTTCAAATGTCTATACCATACTCCCAAAAGAAATAAATGTGGAGTTAGGTCTGTTAGGCCCTTGTATTTTTTTCTGATTCATTTTCCAAAAATCTAAATACAGTTGGCCCTCCACTTTTTTGGGATCACCATTTGCAGATTTAGTTATTTATGAGTTATTTTATTTATTTAATTTCCTTATTTTAAAAAATTCTTACTGTATTTGCCCCTGCCATCTAGGAATCTCTAGGCCCTCCAGCATGATACTATGGTCCAGTTCCACCAGAAGTGGATCATAGAGTTTGCTGGAGGACAGAGATTCTGAAAAATAGCACTTCTATAGGCATTGCTAGGTCCTCCAGGGTGTCTCTATGGCCCACTTCTGCCTGAGGCTGGCCATAGAATTGCTCTGGAGGTCCTAATAAATCCTAGAGAAATGTTCTCAGGTTTTTTTTTAAAAAAAGTGTTTGTGACTTTTATTTTTATTTGTGCCCCCCCCTTTCATGGGTGGGGTTTTTGCACTTATCAGATATAAGTCCCATGGAAATGGAGGGCTGACTGTATTAATATCAAGCATCTACCTTAATAAACTCCTGTCTAGTGTCTCCTCTTTCCTTTCTCTGCTCCTCTTTTCCTCAGAGTAACATACTGAGGTGGTTGCATCAGGGAGCAGAGACTGGGTGCAATGGATTGCAAGGTTCCCTTCCTCCTGAAGAACTTCAACTGCTGCTGCCTTGCCTCCTTTTTGTGCTCCTAAATTTTCCAACCCCCCATTCTTCCCTGTCCCTGGGGGTCCACATGTTGTCTCTGGTATAGCTTTTGCTAGTTCTTTAGAGTTTCCTGTTGCACCTCCTACGCCCTTCCTCTGTCTTGTAACTCACATCGCCCTCTCTTCCATCTTGCCTCTCATCATGCTTAGCTCTCTTACTCCTTGGACCCTAACAGTGCAGTTCTTGCCCTCCCTTTCCTTCTTTTCCATCCCTCCCTCGGTTCACTCTCCCTTCCTTTCTACTCATTCTCTTGCCTAAGCCCTCACAATGCACCCCTCCTTTGCTTCCTGCCTCTGCCATTTACCCTGCTTGCTCTCCCATCTCTTCTACTCCCTCTCTCGTCTCACATTGTGCTCTTGCTGCTTTCCCCTCTCATACTTCTCGGACTCTGCTGCTTCTATTTGATCACCTCCTGGGGAGAAAATGGTCACAAAATGGTTGAGAAAAGGTGGGAAGCTTACTAAAATAAGACCGAAACACAAAATGGTTGCCTAGTGAGCCCTCCTCTGGGCACTTACACCATGTAAATGTAACAGAAGTGCAGGAGCCCTCTACACTGGCTGAACCAAAGCAGACTGCAATGCCAATCCACTGCATAGTTTCCAACTATCTTGATTTGGCAGAGGCAGTTCCAATTAATAATCTGTCATCTCACTTTTTCAGTTGCTTTTAAAATGCCCCACGTCATCTCTTCCCCTTTTACTTTTCCTCTTTGTCCTCAGCTATAAACTGAGTTCAAAGTGCAAAATCAATTTGCACTCAATTACTTGGGGGGTAGAGGATGGAATTCTACCCTTCCCAATAGACTCAAGGGAAGCAAACTGCTACAGGCTCTTCTAGCTTATGTGTTCTTCCTCATCAATAACTTTTGCCATTTTGACCATACTCTGCTTTTGCTTGGCCACATCTGTGAAATGTTGGAGGGTACGTCCATTGGAAAATTGCCTTCAGACCGGGTAATAAAACCTTGCAGAACAGATAAGAACAAGAAAATATGATACTGGGAAAAGCTTGCCCCCGCCCCATACCTTCTGTCACCACACAAGTTTTCTAAAAGATTGACCTAAATAATCATGTCAGTTTATTCTGGGTTCCAGTTGAGGATGCATTTTGCACACAGACCATAAAGAAGGTGATGTGACAGAAGCACAAGGATGCCACTGGAGAAATGGGGGGGGGTGAGCCTTGAGTGTATGTATGTATGTGTGTATGTGTATGTATGTATGTATATGTATGTATGTGTGTGTATGTATGTATGTGTGTGTGTGTGTGTGTATATATATATATATATATGCCAGCCCTGCCTCTCAGCAAACCTCTTTGTCCAGCAGCTCTTAAGATAGCAAAGATTGATTGGGATCTACAGCAGGGCTCCTATGGCCTATTCTGTCCACCCAAAATTCCTGTAAGCTCAGTTAGGCTAAGAGAGAGTAGCTTACTAAGACTGCTAATCCAAGGATTTAAACCTTGCTCTTCTAGATCTGAAACTAATATTTAAAATGCACTCGAATCCCCAAATAGTAAGTTCTGTAGTGGTTTATCTAATAAATGCTCCCAAAAACTAAGTACCATTGTGGATCAGCTACTACAATTAAATGCTAAATACTCCATGCTGGCCATCAGTATTAAAATACTATGCATACAAATTATCACATGTTCTCAAAATACCATTACGCATCAGATGTCAAATCTGTATTTATTATGCATTTATTTAAAATATTTGTAGGTTGTCTCTCTAGCATGGTTTCCACAACAATTAGGAACAAAATTCTGAATGTCACTGAAAGTCTTGGTGATCAGCAACACTTTCAGCTAGTATCTGAATCCATGGAGCAGGAGAGATAAGGCACCATATCTGAAAAGCCTACATCATGTCAGCAACTGCCTAGTACTGAAATGGGACAATCACAGAATGTCTAATGCAAATTGATGCCAAAATCTAACAGGGATAATCTGTGTTTGGTAGTCTTCAGGGAATGCTGGCAATTTGTATGTCTAGATGTCCTTCTGAGTCCACATCATCAAAATTGGCTGGATATGTCTTTTGATATGATTCACATCCCTGTCTGGGAGCATAGTGATTGCATGTAACAGGATATGAATGAGGACCATCAAATATTCAGTGCACATTTGGTAAATATATTAATATTTATACCAATACCTAGAATATATCTGACATCAATCTAAGTTCTGAAGAAAATCTTTGGAGGTTCTATTCCAACTCCAGCACAATTGCTATGACAATTTGTTTCTATGCAGTATTTTATGTCTTCTTCCTGCCAGGAGCTTGAGATCCATTTTCTAGCAGCATCCTGTTCATTTTAGACATCAGGATGCAGAGACCTAATCTAGGTCTTTTGCATCTTACCCCTTGTGTTCTGTGTCATTAAATATGTGCTCATTTTCACAACGTTTAGACTGGTTCAGCAAATTTCAAATTTCTGATCAACAGACCACACCTCTGTCCTATAATTGACAAACACTATGTCAACAAAGACATTAGCTATCCATATTCCAAGCCCTGATTACTGTGTCAACATATGCTCATTTATTTTGGATCTCTTGGTTGGGTTCTATCCAACAGAAGCAAACAAACTTCTTTTCGTGGGGCAACAGCTATGGAAAAATCTTGCTGTCATGTGAAAGAAACTGTATTACTTGGCACCTGTGGACCCCTGCAAACAAGAATTTGCACTTTCCAGGCACTACCTTGTTTACAGTGAACAGAGGAGTCACTTCCTCAATCAGACAGTCTTACTTTTTCCCCTCAAGGCAGCTTTTTACTACCAATCTGTTAGTTGCTATAAGGCTCCACATGTACAGTGGAAAGACTTCAGTTGCTCCAACAAATATTAGTATTGCTGGCAGATTCCAGAATTAGACAAACTGAATGGCCTAGCCCAGCCTCCCTCCTAGAGATGGTCCATCTGGACCAAAAGGTATAACTCATAAGCCAGACATGTGTTCACTGGCCTGAACAGAGAGAGGACCACGCGGATGGTGGGGACATGGGCACACATGCTAACCCTGCTCCTGAATCTCAAGCACCTGGCAGCATTGGCGACATTCACTAACTGAATGTGAAAGTCTATAGAGAATTTTGTGACTGTGTTTTGGCTGAATGCAGTTACAGGTTCCCAAGGTAACAACTGCAGAAGCTTTGTGACCACAGTCAAAACATTCAAAGTCCCATGCAGACTGAGATAAAATAGAGGAATAATAAACATAAAATCTAACTTAATACAAAATAATCAATTGGCATCCTATGTAGCAGTGTTACCTCAAAACATGGGTGACTTAGGGGTCCACCCGCAATACCAGTACCTCCATGAAATGGTGGGGCATTGTTAGCTCAAATTAGGAGGCCTGTGACGAAGGGGTTAACCTAATGAGATCTTTGACATCAATGTTTACAGGATCTCCTGCAAGGAAGAGCCAGAGATTCAAAAGTAAACTAAAATGTGTTTTATTGAGGGAAATTCAGTCATGTACACACAAGACCCAAATGATATGCACTCACACAAGGCTAACTGAAGGAAAAGGGAGGAAAGTTTGATAGAGGCTCGATGGAGTGGGAAATATTTACCGATCCAGAAGAGAAGTGAAGAAGATAACAGAAATCAATTTACAAATATGTCCAGGTATAGCATTATTAACTATATTTGATAAGGTTAATTGTACCCAGGCAATGAAGAATTTAATTACAAACTTATTAACTGTAGCAAGGTTAATTATATCAAGAACACGGAAAATTCTTGGAGATTTTCAAATAGAGGACTGGTATAAAGAAGTGAGGAAAACTGTAATTAATGATAAGTTAACATGTTGAATTAAGGCCAAAAAAGGAATAATGAAGGGGAATGATTTCGAAGCAATATGGAAGATATTTGTGGAAAAGGTTTTAATAAAAGAGGAAGGTGTCATACCTCTACAAGAAGAATTACAATTCTGGAAGGTGGAGTAAGTTGAAACATAATTGGCTCTGGGGGGGTGGGCTTGTTTTTAGGAATAGTTTGATATGTTTAGTAATAAGATCATATTTAGTAATAGTAATAGATTAAATGTAACTGAAAAATATAGAGTTAAGAATGAAATTATTATAATAATAATAAGTATAATGAGAATGAGATATAGATATAGGTAACAAAAGTATATAAGCACTATGATATAGAATATGTTGAATAAGTATATGATTGTAATGGAATTGCAGATAATGTAAGCTTGTTTTGTTGAAATTCCTTTTTTTTTCAGTGTTATGTGTATCATGTGGTGTTTTTCTTTTTTTTGTTCTGTTCGCTTCTTTATAATCAATAAAAAATATTTTTAAAAAAGGACAGTACAATCGGAAATCAGAGTGACAGAGCGATGTTCAACAACCAAGGTACTGCAAGCTAACTGCTCAAAACCGGGGTGGGGGGTTTATACCCAGTTTCTACCCGGAAAGCATGTGTGTGAATGGCTCTCTGGTCAAGTAAACAATGTAGTTTGCAGAGTGGACAATAAGGTCTGGAATGAGCTGATGGTTTTAGCATTAGATGACCAAGGGGCTAACAGTTATCCGAAAGCACAGTGTTTGTGGACGTGTGTGCGGATTATGAGACGGAATGCAGGGTGGAGGGAAGAGGGCTTGAAACAGGCAGTAGTCTAGTGGGAATCTCCCAGTCACTATTGTTTAAGAAAGCAGAGTTGTTAAGGCTAGCAGCAGCCTATTATGTCTGGAGTTTCCTGGCAATTTCCTGACTATGACCTCACCATGCCTAGGAGATGTTTTCCTGAACTAATTTCATAACACACACGTTCAGCCAGCTTTCCTCTTGGCCAGTCTGGCTATACAGCCCTATCAGTTATGTTTTATATTTTATATCAATTTTGATGTATGCCAATTAAACCATATTAAAGCATGGGAGTGTAGACTGCTAACAGCAGATTGATTGGAAGAGAAGAAACATTCATGGATATTTCTGTAAACACCTTACCTAAAGAAGAACAAAAAAAAGAGAGAATTACAGCAATACATGTTCCTGTTTAGAAATATAAGTGATTGCTAATGTTGACAAAAGATATAAATGGACACCTCATTTTGTAAAAAGAGGAGTCTGGTTGTTTCTTATTTCTCATTTGACAAGTAAGCTTTTTTCAACAGCATTAGGACTATAGCAAGTAAAGAGAGATTCTTATTTTTTCCACTTTTGCACAGTCTCAAGATGAGCCACTAGGCACATGGAGTCCATTAAGGATTTGCAGCATAAGTTCTTATTGGCCTTCAAGTTATATAGATAGGAGACCCAGTTCTGGTGACATCCATACTTTCAGATTTGTTGTTCTGTCACTTTCAGTAAAATGTTCTACCCCATAGCTAAGTGTTTTCGGCACCACAGGTGACTGTATGAGCTGATTTCATCATGCTTGTGTCAATATTGTTTAGACCACTTTTTGTAGTATAATGGAGACAATGGAATTAAGCACCATTTTTATCTGAACTGAATGTCTTTGATTTTAGCCAACATCCTATTTATTGATGGCTCACCCAAAATTTCTGTCATTCTTCATCAGTTATTGGCAGGTCTTTTTCTTCTATGGTCTTCAGACTATTACCTATGTAATATTTATGTGGAGATAGTATAAAGCTTTGAAGCTAATTCTTTCATGTTATTTTTTATAGCCAATAGTAATTCTTCAAACTAATTTAATTGTCTAGTTGGTTATGAGTGTACAGAGGTAAAAGAAATAAAATTAATGACCTACAGCAGTGATTCCTAACTTTTGATCCTCCAGGTGTTTGAGACTTCAACTCCCAGAAGCCCCAGTCAGGAATTCTGGGAGCTGAAGTCCAAAACACCTGGAAAACAAGTTGGAACCCACTGACCTTCAGTAATTTAATCCAGGACTATTGTGAATCATTCAACTCCTTTCAGTATTGGGCAGTTTTTCTTTGATTGCTTACAAATAAGTGTCTTATGCAAAACAAGTCTGCTTCTCTCCAACTTGCAAATCAGTTGCTTTTTAACATGTATGAATACTGGGTGCTCTAGGAAAGAGATAAACAGAAGGTTGTGATAACATTTCTTTTTTCCTGACATAATAACCAAATTTAAATAATGTTTTTCAGGAAAGGGTCATCAAAGAACATGAGTTGTGTTGCTTAAGCAATAACACATTGTTTCTCTCTTTTTTTTCCTCCCTCTAATTCGAGTAAAGTCCATGACCAGCACTTAAAGCAAGTCAACTAGTTGATCCAGCTGGAAGGCATCGTAGTAAAGCTGAAAACCTGGAATTCCAATTCTGCTTCCCCATCTGTTTGTTTATAATAAAGAGCTGATTGACATATTTGTGGTTTATGGTTATTATTGAGGAATTTTATTGTTAGAATCACCAAGTTTTGATAGTTGAATCAGATATGTAAATAGGAAGTGTTTGAAACCAAATTTGCTAATAAGGCCATTTGTATTGCAGTGGATCTGCACAGTCACAGTAGCTTTAGTTTGGTCCGTGTGTTTCCTTTGGTCCACTGAAATAATGGGTTAGAGTTAAGATAATATGTTTTGTTGATATTACTTGAAAGCAGAACTCCCAGATATTTTGATGATTTTGATGATATTGACATATTGACTAAGTTCTGAAGTTCAAGCCTTTTGACTTCAGGCATAGTAAAACTTTACACTTGAGCCTTTTTGCGAATTATAGTCAAATCTAAGATTGTAGCAAACTCTGATAATGTTTTCTTAAAATTATGAAGCTCATCCCTTGGGTTCAACACTGTGATTGCTATACTGTCTGCAAATAGATTTATTTCTGATGTTGTAGCTGTGTGCTTTCAATTCATTTCTGAGTTACAGCGACACTGAAGTGAACCTGTCACAGAGTTTTCTGAGGCTGAGAGTATGTCATGTGCCCAAGACCACAAAATGGGTTTCCATGGCCAAGCAGGGAATCAATTCCTGGTTCCCAAGGTTGTAGCCCAATGCTTCAAACCATTATACCAGATACTTTCCTATTTATACTCCAGCAATATTTTGGGTTGACCTGAAAACATTTCACTAGGGGAAAAAGGAGTGATAACAGCAGGCACTCTTCTTTTCTCTTTAAAATTTTTTCCTCTATCAGCAGTGTAGAGCCAATCAAATTAGTCTTGAACAAAATCATGTACCCATTATAAATTGTGTGACAAATTTTCAGGAAATTATGGCCAAAATTCATATGCCTGCATACTTTGAATAAATAAATGAATCCTAAATTGTCAAAAGCCTTGGTGGTATCAAAAATTTCTTTGATCTTATTGGAGGATTGTACATTTCATTTAATAGTTTTTTAATTCTGAAATTTGTCTGATTTAATATATTGAACAGCGATTTCATTCCACCTGTTGGCCAGAATGCTGATTACGGTTCTCCTTTCACATTCGTGGCTTTGACCTTTGCAGACTTGATTATTTGCAAGATGCCTTCCTACTTCCCTCCCATTCTCCCCCTCCCATTCCCCTGCCTTTTGCCCAAGTGCACATCTTCCTTCCACAGACCTCAGCCAAAGGGAAGCAAATGGCAGGAGACAGCCCCATGTGCATGCCTCCTCTGTCGTGTCGCTGCCCCCTCCCATTTGCTTGCCTATTGCTCAGGTACCAGGAAGGCAGCACACCCAGGCAAAATGCAAATGAATGGCGGTGGCGGGGGGGGGAGCCTTTGAAGGGAATGGGAGGGGGAGCACCCACTTGGGCAAGGGGGGAAATATTTGCATTTTTTGATTTGCACAAGGGTCCTGCACCCTGAACTCTTGAGAAAGTCAAAGGGCAACTGTAATCATTCAGCTTCCTGACTGATAAGGGCTATCGGATTTTAAGCCTTCCATCAAATCTTTGTTGGGTTTTGGTAAAAGAATCACCCATGCTAATCGCCATGAATTTGGTACCTGACCCCCAAGCATGATCAAATCATGCAGAAAGAGCAAGAAAGGGGTTAACATTCAGTATTCACGTTTGTTATTTAAGTATGGTCATAACATCTCCAGCTTAGTCAGGTGGTGGATGTTGGACATTATTCTGTATTTTCTTGCCTGTTGGCAAAATGTGGTTATCCAGAGAGATTAAACAACTCTGGGATATAAAAATCCAGTACAAGATTAAGAGTCAAATCAGGGAACTGAAGAGAAGGTCAGACAAACTCTCTTGCCATTCATATAAAAGATCTGGCATGATAAATTAGCACCTAGGTTCTTATGTGTTGGTCTGTCTCCTGCTTCGAGCAATACAAAAAGTCCTTTTTTGCTGCTCCAATCTCTACAAGAAATTCTGCCTTTACAATCCTGAAATATTGTTCAGCTTCCTGCTCCTGCATACTTCTTCCTGCAATGGTTCAGTGGTTCTTGAGCTGAGCCCACAGGGCTCAATGATGCCCTCATAGAGGGTCCATGAAAGGCTTGAAGGCTGCTCAACCTGACTCCCCTCGCGCAATGGAATATCAACATGACAGGAACCAAGGGAAAAGAAAGCAGGCAGGGCCTATGTGTTGCTTGCTACATGACTGCTCCACTGGGGGGAGGAGGCAGGCTCAGCAACTGAGTGACAGCAGCACTACCTGACAGACAGACAGACAGACAGACAGACAGACAGACAGCATTTGCCTTTCTTCTCTTTCTCCTTCCCCTCTTTTCCAGCAGATAGCGGTCCGGTCCACTATCAGAAATGTTCAAACATCTCCCCAGTTTTTTGCCTTCATCAGTAGGAGGAGAGGAGACTGAGACAAGCAAAGGAGGGAGGGAGGGGGAAAAAAAACAAATGTCCCTGAAAAAAGGAGGTTGAAGCAACCCTTCTATAAAAGACCTCAAGTGCACCACCCAATTTCCATTCATAAGTGCACATGCTTTCATCTGAGTCCAGTGGTGGCTTAATTTTCTAATGGTGTTCCCTTACTCCAACTTCCAATGTCTTGCTAGGTGTTGGCACCTGCTGCAGCAGCACCTCTTCTTTTCATTTGGCCCCACTCCACCCTGCCATCCTTTTTCAGAGTTGGCTTCCTTGCTGCATCAAGGATCTCACTAGGAGTGGAACCAAATGAGAAGAGTGGGTGTTGGCACAGCATATGCCACCCCCACCCGCAAGACACTGGAAGTTGGAGGGACCACTGTTGGCAAAAACAAGCCACCACCTGATTCAGATGAAACTGCGTGCACGTATGAATGGAACTGAAGAGGTGTACTCAAGGTCTTTTTATCGAGGGGTTGCTTTAATCCTCCTTCTTGCCTTCAATTCCTCCCCCCTTTTGCCCCTCTTCCTTTGCCTGTTTTGATCTCTCCTGGTAAAGAAGGCAAAAAGGGGGGCAGGGGGGAGTTTGAGCATTTCCAATAAACTGAGTGATTGGAAACGTGGGGGTGGGGTGGGGGAAGAAGGGCAAATGCTGACTGGCTGGCAGAATGGCTGGCTGGCCCTGCATGTTGCTGTTCAGTCCACTCCAGACTTAAACTGGCAGGAAGAAGCAGGAAAAAAGTCTTCCCCTCCAGCACTTTTCAGGAAATGTGCATTTCTCCTCTCTCTCCCAGTTTGAAGATCCTTGAACAATTTTTAAAAAAATTGATCCATTTTAGGGTTTTAAATCTTAAGTCTTGGGAGTCTGCAGCAACAAAAATATTTAAACACAGTCCCTGATAAAGAATGGTTAAGAACCTCTGTGCTAGATCACGGATACAAACTTAAGGTTTGCCTAGCATACAGTAAGCTAAAATCATTAAACCCAAGCCTCACTTAGCTCTAATTAGAAATCACTTTTTTCTGAGAAAGTAGAATCTGGGATTTTAGGCAAAAAATCTCATCAGCTTAATCTCTTTCCTAAAGTATTGGTTGCTGCTCCAACAATCTCTGATGTGTCTTTGAGATCTCTGCCAAAGATTTCTATTCCTTTGCACTTTTTCAGCTAGAATCAGTGTTCTCCAGCGTTTCTTCCAGAAGGTTCCGACTGTTAGCCTAAATGGGTGGCTGCTCTCCCATCTAAATCTGTCTCTTTAGTGTACATGTGTGTGTGTGTAGGTGTAAATTTTTGCCCACCCTTTCTCCAAATTGCTCAGTCACAACTCATGTAATCTGAATCTAGTTCTCTGCATCTTATCCAATAACAGTCTGTATCTTAGAACCCCCTTAATCTTTGCAAGTTTGTTTGAGTTACTACTTACCTATTCTGAAGGAAATGTATTATTAGTTGGGATGGTTGTGTAATAACTGGCTGACACCATCAGTACTTTAGAAGGAGATTAATCACAAAAATGAAGATTGTGACAAAATATTGCAGATGATGCATACCTAGCTGTGAACATTTGATTCCCACATAAAGTTAAGCCCAGACAAGTAAAGTAACAGACAAGCTTGCTATTTGATATTTCTGGCAGAGTTTACCATGATGTGTCTGAGAACAGTCTGACCTGCCAAGTACTTTCAGAAGAGCCAGTGGATGGCCACAGCTTCAGGCACCACTGGGGCAATGATCTAAAAATGTCTTCTGGAGAGCTGCTGCTACTGCTGCTTTGTGTTGGTGTGTGCAACAGGTCCCCTTGGGACAGGAATACTAAAACTTCATATATAATGGTTTAGGCTTACCCTCTAAGGAGTATGGGTGCAGAATTGCTAGAGGAACAGGATTCCCTCCCCCTCCCTCAAAATAGGGATCTATAGAACAGTCATTTTGGTAAACTGAGCTGTTGTTTACAGCAGATACAGGGCAGATCATTCTTCGGGGGGAAATGTTGGAAACAGCACGAGTTTGACAAATACATGTGTATGATGACTCTACTAGAGAGATTAGGGTTCCAACTCCTGTGTAACACATAAAACATGTTGAATAGCTACAGACACACCTGCATATCTGTCTCAATTGGGATGATGAAGGGAGATAACTACCTATGATTGCCCCACGTATTCTTGGGGATAGAGTAGGCAATAAATATGCTAAAAACTAAATACAGGCACCTGACTACTGGCAAATTCAACAAAATTGCAAAAAGCAGCAGATGTTTCTTTCAGACCACAGAGTTCAGAAGCCTAGGTTCATCTGACACTTACAATAATTAAATGGAGCCTCATTTATCCACATTCACTGAGTTCCCATTCATTGCCCATAAGAACATATGTGAATAGCAGGTTGTACTTGAAATTTTTACTTCACCCAAAATCCGTTACATTCACACAACTGTTAGGATCAATAGAATTGTGTCAAACTCTCATCAAAATGAACTAGCCACTGCCCCTTCCTTTTGATTTGTGAGAATAACAGAACATCACTGATGACAACCTATCTACTGGAAAATCTTTATGTACTGTAACTTTTTATGTGATGAGAACCCCTTTTCAGGGAAAGTGGGGTGCATGACATCCAGCCAGGCTCTTAAGTCATCTGTGTGGAAAATGTGTGAAGTATATCAAGTGAACTTGGGTAAAAAAATGCCAGTGATGCATTGTGAGCATGCTCTGGAATGCAGAAGGCTGCAATACACCACTGCAGCCACAATTAGAGGCAAGCACATTTGTTACACCATTCCCAGGTCACCTGTCTTTTAAATTTCTTCTGCTGTTTTGGCATGCCTTTCCTGAAATAGCACTATTTAAGCCAGGGATGGGAGTAGGGACATCCACAAGCACTATGCAGTTCCCAGTGCTATTTTTGAGACACAACAGCACCTGCCCCCCCTTTTTTGGCTAAAAGTCCAGGTTATGTCCTAAAACAAGCAGGCTCACCTTTTACAACAGTGGGCAGTTGAATTCACTAGCCTCCCCACTGAAATGTAGGAAATGGGAAAAACGTATTAACTATGAAGTTGTCACTTAAGCTACCCCAGGTATGATGTCATGTACGGCATGAAAAGATCAGCAGATGCTTCACGGCCAGAATATCCAGTTGTTATATATGAATGCCCCTTTTCTTCCCAAGGCCTTGGTCTTAGTATGATTTTAACGATCAAATGTTCTTACCAGAGGTGATAGTACTTATTTTTAAGCAACTGCAATGATGTTTGGCTGTGGCTGTGAAATACTTCAGTATTTGCATCCAGAAAGGTTCTAATGTTTTACCTTAAGAACTGCATAGACCTTTTTCCACTCTCCTCCTGTTCCCACTGAAGAGTAAGAGCTAAATCAAATACTATTGCCACTTGCACAACTGCTGCATAAAGACACTTGGAAGTGGCAGAACTCCATATGTAAGTTGCAGCATTTGTTAACATCCTATGCATCTGAATACAGGGAAATACTATTTTGGACTGAATTATCTTAACAGCAGGATTCTCTATCAGATGGTAAAATTTTCCTACATACCTGGTCTAAATGTAACAAGATGTGTGGTAAAGCAATTATCTACTTCCCAAATTGAACCATGACAGGTGGCATGGTTGGACCATCTACAATTTTTTTGAATACACATTATCTCCCCACTTGCCTCCTCTGGAAGCCATGCCCTATGAGGAGCGGCTTAGGGAGCTGGGTATGTTTAGTCTGCAGAAGAGAAGGTTAACAGAGGACATGACAGCCATGCTTAACTATTTGAAGAGATGTCATGTTGAGAAGGGAGCGGCCTTGTATTCCACTGCTCCAGAGACTGGGACAAGCAGCAATGGATTCAAACTGCAGAAAAGGAGATTTCACCTAAACCTCAAACTTCCTGACAGTCAGAGCTGTCTCGCAGTGGAATATGCTGCCTCGGAGTGTGGTGGAGTCTCCTTCTTTGGAAGTTTTGAAGCAGAGGCTGGATGGCCATCTGTTGGGAATGCTTTGATGTGTGTTCCTGCATGGCAAGGAGTTGGATGGGATGGCCCCTGTGGTCTCTTCCAACTCCATAATTCTATGACTCTGTGCCTTCCACCCAACTTAAGCATTTAAAGAAATCCTTTTTCTGTCCCTCATCCAAAGGTGCCTGCTTCACTGAAACAAAGGGCAGCAAATCTCATATCCCTTTCCCTCCCTCTCTGCTGCAATGCTCATAGAGAATGCTGCTGATGGATACTATGGGCTCCATTTTAGCAGCAACAAGAAGAGGGGAGGAAGGAAGTTGTATGCAAGGGAGACAGGGAGCAGGCAGAAAGAAGAAGGTCAGTGAATTGTAGGTGTGTCTTGCCAGTAATGCTTTTCAATCTGTATATACAGTGGATTTGCTGTCATGGCCACATTTTTTCCCCAGTAAGAGTAGCTGGAAAAGCTATTGCAATACTGCTTACATGGAGAGTGATAACAGGGCCAATATCATATCTCAGGAGATTTCTGGAAATCTTCTGTGATAATTATAAGCAAAATTTGTTCAATGCAAATTACAGGAAAACTACAATCATAGTTTTTGACAAAAGAAGTTATTGGAGCGAGTGAAAAGTTCTAAGTATTTGGCAGTGGGGTTTCATCAGCCAAGCTCTAAGACAGAACCTATTAAATAAGCTAAACATGAACTTGAAAGAGCTATGTCTGGCACTGTCAGGTTCTACAGAACTAGAGGAAGGTGCATTCTTCCACCATCTGTAGAAATTTTTAAAATAAAACTCCTGCCCCAGAAGTTATATGAGATGCAATTTGGGGGAATGGTAAGTTACAATCACTAAAAAGTGGTACACCTCTGTTAACTGCTGGCTCACCTCCCTCAACTTTGACAGTCTTTGTTAAACTTGAACCCATCCCTAACTATTTCAGTACACAAAACAATAATTCATGTTTGAAAAATTTATTTCATACCCCTTCTGAATTTTTCATGGGATGAAATTCAACTGATGGAGGAGTTTTGCGTTAAATTCAGTTAGTAACCTTAGGTTTTCGAAACAGTATATAAGCAGTCTTGGCTTCCATGCTGCTAAGCTCTCACTTAAACAAAGACTGAGTGATTTGACTATACAGATTTGGGGAGTTGGGATTATTATGTTACCATGAGATCTGCTGATCTTTTAGAAGGACTGTCCCTCTCCCTCTAACTGTCCTGTCCGATTTTAATGATATCACAAACCCACCAATGGCACTACCTTTCTCCAACGGCAAACAGTGTGCTCCTGTGAGACAAGAGGTCATGCTGATGGCAGCAGGGCCGTTGCTATGGATTTAGCTAAGGAGTTAAGATTGAGTGTGTCAAACACCTACTGAGCAGCATGGGGGGGATGCATGTGACACTAGTGGAGGATCTCTCAGAGACAGTGCAAGTGACACCAAAGCTGACACTTGTCAGTACTGTACAGGAGGAGGAATGGAGGAATGGTTTTCATGGTCTTTTACCATAAAAATCTTATGACAGAATCCAAAATGAAATAATAGATAGTGTCAGAAGATGAGAGTCCCAGGTTGGTAGACACAACAAGCTACTGGGGTACAGCAGAGGACAAATACAAGTAGTGCTGTGGCTAGAAATGCAACTGGACTCAAGCCAAAAGGACATTCAGTTGTTCGTGGACTCAGAGGTGAAAGCAAAGTCCTAATCTGCTCAATACATATTATAGGAACATGGAATGTGAGAAGCACAAATCAGGGAAGAACTGTTTGTGAGTGGTCATCTGTGAACTCACACAAATGGGTTTACTGCACCTGTGAGGTGCATCTTTTGCAAACTTCTAGAGCTGTTATGCAAGCATTTTGGTGGTAGCCTCACCAATCTTGGCCCATATAACTAGCTTGATTCCTGCTCAAACTCTTAGTCCCATAGTCACCCAAGCAGCATGCTCTGGATGTTCATAGGGCATTTTCTGCTGGCAGCATCTCCAGTGCGTTGATGTGGAAGCTGGTCTCTCGGTTGGTCCAGCATCCTTGGATGGAAAGTCTTTCTGTGTGCACTCCCTATCCTTCCACGGAGGCATCTGTCATCATCATCTTGTTTGCAAGAGGAGGAACGGCATTCCTGCTTGAACATTGTCGGTATGGAGCCAGCTTGATACTGTATGCACCTCAGTATGGTGAGACAAGGGGAGTCAATGAGAGAGTTGAAGCAAGAGAGGAAGCAGGCTTGAAACAGATGTATTCAAGGTCATCACTGCCATGGTGGAGGCCTTAAAACCAACAAGGATTTGAATATCTTTGGTGGTCACTCATCTGGAATGTTGACATTCCAAGGACCACTGTTACTAGACTTTGAAGTCTCTCTTTGGGAAAATAGGCAGCTACTTTGTGAGAGTCAATGATCACTACTATAAACGTGATGGTTTGGGAGAGTTGGAGATGAGTTCTCTTGTGGCTTACAATCAAGTCTAGATCGTTGAGGAAGCTAAGCATTAGGTCAATATCAGTGAGAAGATGGGCCTTGGAATGGGCAACAAGGAGGCAATTACCAATTTAGGGAAGACAATGACATCTTGTCATACTGCCACCGTGGCCATGCATTTGGTAAAGATATGTAGGGCAACAGACAGTTTGAAGGGAAGGACATGGAAGCAGCACACCTTTCTCCCTAGGGAGAAACAGAGGAAATGCTGATGTGAAAGCCACATTCCAATGTGGAACCAGGCATCCTTCAAGTCCCACATCACAAAACAATCTCCTTGCAAAAGAGGCACGATACACCAAGGGTAACCATCTGGAAGTGCCTGGGCTGGATGAAAAAATTGATGTCCTTCAAGTCTAGGATGAGACGTAATCTCCATTTTTTCCCAAAACTATTAAATACCAGCAGAAAAACCCCTGTGTTATGGAGGACACAACTACCAGTTTGATGGCACCCTTGAGGAGAAGAGTGTTAACCTCCTTGGTGAGACTGTCAGAAGGAAGAGTAATTCAAATAACACTTGCAGGGAGGTAATCCAAGAACTTAATGGCATAGTCCTGTTGGCTATGTCCAAAACCCAGGTCAGATGTTACAGAAGGCCAGGCACAGAAGTAGTTGCTCAGTCTTTTACTGAAGTGATAAGAACTGGCAGGGAGAAGGTGGGAAGGGCAATCAAAGACAGTGCTTAGTGTGGTCGGTAGGCTTGTTGTAGTACAACTGTGTATGGTACCAAGAAGTTGAAGAGGACTTCCTCACAGAAGACAGCTGTGGATTCAAGAACCTTGCCTGCCTAGATGTTGGGGGTGGGGGCTGAAAAAATGTTTTGATACAGAAGACTGCCCAGAGCAAGGATAATAGGATCAGGATGACCACGGAGCTTGTGGC
The DNA here is from genome assembly GCA_948474755.1 of Ctenosaura bakeri. Classification (NCBI taxonomy): domain Eukaryota; kingdom Metazoa; phylum Chordata; class Lepidosauria; order Squamata; family Iguanidae; genus Ctenosaura; species Ctenosaura bakeri. The sequence continues at coordinate 622,964 of CAOLHI010001654.1, forward strand.
TGGAAGAACAGGTTGCTTACCTGTAACTGTAGTTCTTCGAGTGGTCATCTGTGCCTCATACAATAGGAGCTTTCGCGCCTGCGCGGTAGCGTTCGGAAGATTCTACAGCTCGTTGGCTTGGCGGGGAGCCCCTCCCCCTCGGTCGTACTGCGCATGCTCCTCCCGCCGAGCCACAGTCTCTCCTCAGTTATTTCTTGTCCGCCTCAGCGTACAGAAGGTTCTTCTTGTTGGCTTGCATTTTTTCTTGCTGCGTAGTTTCTTGGGTTTGGAATCGACCTCGGACCGTCTCTTGACTTTCCCTACGGACTTCCCTTCGATTTTTGGTACGTTTTTCACGTTTTTCGATCCTTTTTCGCCTTTTCCCTCGGCTCCTTTTTCGGCTCGGTGCGGCGTCCTCCGACTCTCCCCTTCTCCTCGCCCTTGCCCCGCGTTTTATGTCGGCGTTGTTCAAGTCCTGCACCTCCTGTGGAAGGAAGGTCGCCCTTTCTGACCAACACTCGAAGTGTCTTTTTTGTTTGGGTGAGGGGCATAACGTCCAAACTTGCCCCGTGTGTAGGGAATTCACCCACCAGACACTTCGGAACCGGGCGGCGAGGTTGAAGTCTTTTTGCTGGGAGCAGTCTCTCCGCGCCCAGAAGACCGAGTCCGTCCCGATGGAAAAAGGCCTTTCTTCGCCCTCCTCCTCTTCCCCGACGGCCACCGGGACCTCGGTACCGTCGGTGTCGAAGCCCCTGGTACCAGTGATGAAGCTACCGAGGATCCCGAAGATCTCATCGGGTCGGTCACGAGACGACCCCGCGGCCTCCTCCTCGAAACCACTGACTTCTGCCCAGAAGAAGTGCCCCGCTACCGAGGAGGTACCGAGGGAGAAGAAAAAGAAGAGGAAGGAGAAGCGGCACCCTCCGGAGACCACTCGGCCACTGACCCCGCCGCCTACCCAGCCCGCGGGAGAGTCGGCCCTCTCCGACGTCCCGGAGGAAGAAACGCTGCAGGCCCAGGAGATCCTGGAGCTCTCGGACGACGACCAGCCCGTCGAGGCCACCCCTTCCCAGCCTCCGAAGCTAGTCGTGGAGACTGTGCCACCGAGCCGCCGTCCATCTCCGGAGCGCCACGTGGACACCCCAGGCCGGAGACGTTCCTCCCCCCGGCATGGCGAATCCCGATCTCCGGACCACTGGGCCAGGCCTCCATCCCCGCGGTATCGGGAGATGCGCCTGGAGAGCGTGCGTGCGGGCGAGAGCGCGCACTCCCCCGGCTACTTGGGGAGATATGCGCTGGACCAAGGATGGCACGAGCCCCCAGGCTCCTACTACTCCTACTCGCCCTCCTACCGGGACCGCTACCACCCTGACCCGAGGTACTGGTCGCCACGGCCACGCTCCCGCTCGCCACCAAGGGAACGCCGCTACTCTCGCCATGGGCGATCGCCCAGGGGCAGGTCTCCGAGTTCCCACGCGGCCCGGGAACCATCACCCCGCCACAGACCAGTCTCCCCGCCACCGCGGACTACGGCCACGGCGACCAGACCGACCACGCAGGCCACCCCGGCTCGAGCGGGAACCTCGGCCACATCGACGACGCAGGCGGTGGTACACCCGAAGCCATCGATACCGCCCCCGGAGACCGTGCCGGCCCCGACGGTACTGCCTGCCGCTCCGCCGATGCAGCCAGCGCCTATATTTCCTGACAGTGGTACACAACTTGTCCATATGCTCCAGCTTGTCATCCATCTCCTTGTTGAACAGGTGTGCCTCATTGAAGGGGAGGTCTTCAATTGTAGTGTGAGCTTCGTGGGAAAGGCCTGATGATCTTAGCCAAGTATGCCATCTGAGGGTGATAGTACCAAGGTTTTGTCATTGCAGTTGGCAATGTGCATCACAGTAGTAAATTGTTGAGAGGCGAGATTGTAGGCCTTGGTCCAGAGTGCAGTGGTCATTTGTCTGTCCTCCTTTTGGTTTAGTTTGGCCAAAAAGAGTGTCATTCTCTCTGGTAGGCAGACATGCAAGCCTCATAGCTGGCAATTTTAAATTATAACGCTGAAGTGGAATAGAACTTTTTTGCCAGAATATCTGACTTCCTATCTTCCTCATCATTAGGGCTGCCCAACTTCTAAGTGGATTTTGACTGTGCTGCTTTCACTATGATTGAGTCTGGCTTATGATGCTGGAGAAACCACTCTGTACCAGATTCCACCACATGGTACAGGGTGTCAACTTTTCTGCAAGTTGGTCATATTGTCAAAAAAGTAGACTGAAAATCCAAGATTGAAAAGACTGAGAGAAGTGATTCAGCTCACCAACTGTTCCTTTAACGTTGTTGCTGCAGTGGACAAAGAGAAACTGAGGTGAGCATCACCTGATCAATAGACTACACAGTCAGAGGCAGAAGATGGAGAAGCTCAATTCTCTCTGCAAAAACAAGACAAGGAGCAGATTGAAACACAGGCTATGAATAGCTAATATCAAAAATCAGAATAAAGCTAAGGAAGAACACTAAACCAGCCACTGTGCCAAAATAAAACCTAAAGAACATCCTCATAGAAATTAAAGAAAATATGGAGTGAGAAATGCCAATGTCCAGGCTGGATTCAGGAAAGGAAGGAAGAACCATGTATCCAAACACATGCTGCATAAGAAAACAGACAAAAGAATTTCAGAAATCAGGTTATACCAAAGCCTTCAACTGTGTAGTTCATGAGAAACTACATCTCCCTTCCTGAGAAACTTCATCTCCCTTGAAGAAATGGGTTTGCCACAACATTTGGTTGTCCTGAAGCATGCCTGTATGCAGGACAAGAGGCTGTCAGAACCAAGTATGGAGAAACAGAACAGTTTCCAACTGGCAAGAGGTTCACGCAAAGCTGCATTCTATAACTGTGTTTAACTTGTACACTGAGTATATTATACATAAAGGAGGACTAGACTTGGGGGAAGGAGGCATGCAAACTGGAGAACAGAAGAGCAACAATTTAAGATATGCAGATGACACCATACCACTAACAGAAAATAGCAAAGACTTGGAATGATTACTGAATAAAGTCAAGTAAGAAAGTACAAAACAAAGAAAATGAAAATAATGACCACAGATGATTTATGTAACTTTCAAGTAGGCAAGTATGACACTGAAAAAACATTTTCCAAATCTTGGCTCAATCATTAATTAGAGTGGAGACTGTAGTCAAGAAATTAGAAAATATTATGACTTGGATGGGCAGTTATGAAGAAATTAGATGAGATCCTCAACTATAAAGATATATCGTTGAACACTAAAGTTCATGCCGTTGTATTTCTAATTTCTATGTACAGTTGTGAAAAATGAACAATGAAGACAGCTGAAAGGAACAAAATCAACTCATCTGAAATGTGTTGCTGGAACAGAGTTCAAGGGATACTGTGGACTCCTAAAAAGACAAATAAATGGGTCCCAGAGAAAATCAGGCCTGAACTATCTCTAGAAGCCAAGGTGACTGAACTGCAGCTTGACATACTTTGGTCATATTATGAGAAGACATGACTCCTTAGAAAAGACAAGTCAAAACTGACTTGACAGCAGTTACAAACAACAACTCACTCTAAGGTGCCAGCCACAGATGCAGGCGAAGTGTCAGGAGAAAATACTAACAGAACACGGCCTCAAAGTCCGGAAAACCTACAACAACCTAACAACAAACTCTAATCATAACAAGACCTTCAAAAAAGCATGTTTGAATGTATTAGCTCTTGCTGAATTAGAAGACTGATATAAGGGAACTCCTTATAATGAAACAGTTTGTTTTTGTGATGACTCATCAATTGAAGATAATTGATAATTCAGTCTTGGTTAAGACTTGGTTAAGACTGAAACCAAAATTGACTGCAAGACCAGATACTCCCCTCTGGGTCCGCAGCTATTTTTTTAAAAAAGATTACTTAATTCAAAGATGTTAACTGCTGGATGCCCTCAACACACCGCACGGCAGCAGTGTGTCTGAAAGGATCCAAAACATTCAGCATGAAATTTTAAGCACAAAAGAACAAATTACACTGATTGAGTTTAGACCCCTTGCACTTTGAATTGCAGTCTTCAAATCTCTACATTATTTTGTCATTTTATGGATCAGACCAGATCATGCAAGGTAATTTCTCTGACTACTATCATCTTGTGGATATTAAATACTGAGCTAAAGTCATCTCTTGCTGTTGGGACAACTTGAAATCACGGAACACCTACTGATTCAAACTTGCAACCTCAGATATTTTTCAAGAAATGATGGAGATTATGAGAGAAGTATTAACACATAGCAAACACCTATTATTTATTAATAAATTAGTACACCAGAAGGCAAGTTCTTCCAAAATCCCACCATAACCACTCTGGAGCAAGGAAGCAAATGCCACCTTGTGATATCATCTCCAAAATAAGCATTACTGTAGACCAGTTGATCCAGCAGCATAGTAGTTGCAAATATAATAGAGGCAAATTTCTTACAATGCAGCATTTTAATAAAAAGTGAAGTGTGTTTGGAGAGGGAAATGCTAAGACCAAGTGAAGTTTTTGAAACATACCTATTGGCCACATCTGTATAAAAAATGCACCCAACCACACACACAGAAAAACAATGTTAAAGCACAGATCAGTAAATCTTACAGAAGGATAAATGTGGCACCACCAGGGTTCTTCACTTTCCAGAGTCCAGCTCCAGGTGCTACTCCAAACTGACCAAAGTTACCAAGCTTGCTGAGATCCTAAAATGGCAAGGCAATATACTCCCACTGTGTTGAGTGTACAGAATTACATTCAGCTGCAGGCCAAAATGTCTTATTGTCTTGAAGGCTGGAGAAGTTATAGTCAAAATGCCCCTGCTTTAGAGCAGCACAGGTCACTAACCATTATCTGCTTTCTCCAGAAGAGTACCGTACAATAAATAGCTATGCTAGTAAACTGTCAATAAATGTGATTCATTCAGCAGTAGTTTTTTAACAGTTGTCTTGAGAAAAAAAAACTGGCCATACCAACAATGAACAGGGTAGAAAATAAGAATTAAAAAATACTTGAAATGATGGATGGGTGGAGGAATTCATGCTATAGGGTTATTTTTTTCTTAAAAAAAATTGTTCTGACAAGATTATGATTAATCACAAATCTTGAGTCAAGAGAAAAACAATTAACAGAAAATTTGTGTTTTTAAGTGATTCAAATAACAGATTTGAATGAGAAATTAAAAGGTTGTAATAAAGAAGGAAAAAACAAGGTCTTTTAATTCAGGCAATAAACATGAAAGGTCACAAAGGTGTGCAAACTTCTGCCTCCACCAAATTAAAACCTAGAAGAAAATACTGGCCATGGATTCTACAAAATATCCTGCCTGTCTATGGTCTTTACCGAGTGCCAAGCAAGTACAAGCAGCAGCCAGAGTGTGGATGCAGAGTGCATTTGGCGACCATGGTCTAAAGCAGATCAGGTAGGTGGCTATAGACTGAATCCAGGAGTGTCTGGCTTGCTTCTTGGCTTTTGACCCCAGCAATTTCAAAAAGCCGATCCAGCTTATCCTCTGCCTGTGGAATCTCTTCAATAGCATGCAGCTCCTCTGGGTTCAGAATGTGAAGCATGTCGTCAAAGATGGGCTGCAGGTCACATGGGTCCAGACGCACCTGGCGCAGCACCGTATCCTTCTTTTCTGTGAAAAGAGAATACTGGCTGTTAATTAGAAACTTTCTGAGGCCTGTTACTTCTTCATAAATCAATGAGAAGTTCAAACTGACACCTCGAATTATAATGATAAATTACACTCACCAGGATAATTGACATTCATGTTGCTAAGTCCACCCAATTCATAAACTCTGCATGTGAATCCTATGTATTACATAATGCATTTCCTCCCATTCTGTTGTCAGCTATCACTAACATGAAATGAAAGTGGTGAAACAAAATAATGGGACAGATTCACATGGGAATTATGACCAGTTGATAGACCTCCTGATCCCCAAGCAGTATCTAAACTGACTCTCAGAGCTCATTCAAATGCTACCTGAAACCAGACCACTTCAATCACTGTCAGATAAACATACCCAGGGACAGGAGTTTCTGCATGTCCACTGCAACCCTGCTCATGGAAGCTGCTGCTAGGGAAAACATCTGATGCTCCTCAGCACACAGCACCAGAGGACTTCTGTGTGCAGTTACACCATAGAAAAGCCCACTAGGTGTAATGGCTGAACTAATAAACTCTGGGAAAGGAGGAGCCCAGTAAGACACTCTTAGCAGAAACTAAAGCTTGAAGAAGCATCTAACAGCTTTATTCCAGAACTTCTGGAAGACTATACCTCCTGTAATATAGGCCTGCCTTACTTTTAAGATCTTTCAGGAGAGATTTCTGCTCAATCCTACCATCTTCAAAGGCATATTTGGTGGGACACAAGGGAAGGTTGCTCTGCTAGCAGGCCAAGATGGTTTTATGTATACAGGCTTTTGGCCACTGACTTGGGCCTTTCAGTGTGTTGATTACTGTACTTTTCCCCCTCATTGTTATGTTTTACACCCTTTTAAATTGTTTTTGATTCAGTGCTGTTTTAATTCATTTAATACGAGTTTATTTCATTGGTTTTCAACTGTTCTTTAATGTTATGATTTTTAGCTGTATCGTGTTTTAATGTACAGTGTAAATTGCCTTGGGTTCTGCACAGGAGAAAAGCAGAATATAAATAAACAAACCTACTTCTTATTCATTAAATGTCCATTCTTAATACATCTTGTGACCAGCCTTATCTTTTACATCTAGCTGCATTTCTCTCTAACTCAGAATTTAGGGTTTCTGTAGCTAGTTCTGTTTCACCATTGTAATAACTGAGCTATAAACACTGTTAGCCCAGTAAGAAAACAGTAGGTAGCCATGTGCCCAAAGTGTGCTGTAACTTAGGCTAGTCTTTTTCACAGCAAGAATACATGTACGTAGATGCCAAAATGGCATTCTTCCTCTATCATTTCAACAAAAAATGCCTTAGAGAAGAAAGAATCAGTGTGGTGTAGCAAATGGCATGGTCACCTTTGGAAACCCACATTTACATCTTCTTTAAGCTGCAAGACATACTTGACTGAACCTGGGTCAGTCACCATCTCTCTGTAATCTATCTTACAGGTTCACCATAAGCAGCAGCGTGTGAGCAGGGGAGAGATACTCATATCTGCTTCCATGAGCATCTTCAAATGCAGGCAGGTTAAATAAGATGTTTAGTCTGTAGCACCTCTTTCGTAAAATCAACAATATTTCTTTCCATAAGCTGTAGATCTTTTACCATATGTGTAATAACCATTAACAAAAATGCTTAACAAATTTGTGCTGCCATTTTCCATGGCAAAATTGAACTTTGCACTCTTTTACATTCTTGCAGGCCCTTTTTTCATTGACCTCTGAATAAAATAAATTAACAGAACAATGAAAAACTAGTGTGTGTTTTTTTTAAACTGAAGGGTTTTTTTAAACTGTTGGAACCTAATACCTTTGGTAATAAAAGAGCCTGTTCGGCTAAGAGCAGAAGAACCACTGGAAGTTGAATCACAGCGCAGAAGAGGTTCTGATTCATCCACAAAGAAACACTTGTTCTTCTCCAAGGGTGATGGCTCCACAGGGATAATGGATGAATCTGGTTTTGGATCTGTACTGGGAGTGGGACTGAGGGGACCAGAATTTACAGGAAGAGCCAATCTGTCAGCTTCCAGCTGAAAGACAAAGACACAAAACACACTAGGGTACAAGAATTTTGGAAGGCAGTAATCACATAGCTTTTTAGAACTAAACTATAACATAGAGTAAAATTTTGGTAATACTGTTAATATTTGTTGAAGAAAATGTAATGACACCATAAAAAGCTCAGTGCAACAACACAACCAGATTAGAAATATGAAAATAGAAAACTTGGGAGAAAAGCTAAGCATCCTAGGGTAGGGAACTAACATGCAAACTGCACGTTGCAAAGGGAAAACCAGAACTTGACTTTTTTAAAACACTTGCATCCATTTATTTTCTTCACAAACAAGGAAAGTTCTTTTTCTTCACCAGTTAATCATGTATATCTTTGGAGGAATACTTTCTAGATAATGGAACAGTGAGCCTCCCAAAGACCTGATTCCACAAATTAAACTGAAGACATACTGTCTCTCTGGGACTTGGAATAAACCTTAAACAATAGAACAATTAAAATGAACATTATCTATGAATCTGACATTATACTTACATGTTATGCTATTCTGTTACATTTGGAAATGAGTAACAATAAAAAGATACAAAATGTATTGGGTCACAAGCAGTCAATAGGTGGTCATGCCCAAAATGGTACTTGTGAGGATATTTATGCCAATCCACTTTAGGGGGCTTTATATCCTCCTCCCCTCCCTGCTGGACATTATGAGGAACTATCATGAAGTTTTATCAGTCAGAAAATCCCCTTCTCCAAAACTGAAAAGGAGGGAGGTGCTGCTAAATGTTTCAATGGATAAAAAAATTAGATGATTAAAAAACAGACAAAGGCAAAGGCAATACAGGAGGAGGAGGATGTTCCACTATGACATAGGGCCAGAGCAGGGAAAAGGCAGGGATAAGACAACTATGGAAGTGAGGGGAAGCTGAGGAAAGGACTGGAATCAGTCCATACAGAGAGGTACATAGAAAGTAAAACTATAGCTGACTGAGGCAAATTGGAAAAAGCAGGGCTTGGTGATTCTGCAGCAGAAGAAAGGCTTGGCAATTACCAGCAAATGAATATACTAACAGGAAAAACGCCAGCAATGTTAACAAAAACAATTACATCATCACATCTTCCTGCTACAGGACAACACAGCCTAATCTTGGTTCTCTGGAACAAATTTTTGGTTACTATGTCAATTGTACCTGTAGACTCCCCTTGAGTTTGTGCAGAATAGACAGTCCTAGGAGATGAACTAGATTTTTTTTTAACTCTTGCAACATGATGACTCTGATTAACTTTCATAGTTTTGCTTTTACACAAGGTTTTGAGGTAGACTGCAAAATATCTTAAAGGTTTTACTGGATCCACCTTACTACCACGTTTATCTCTTCAGTGCTGTACCAGAGTAAGCAAAGAACCCCCATGGTTCAGTTTTTTTCTATTGGGCAATGGAATTTATTAGTTATTATTGTACCCCTTTAGCACCTGCAGAGGTAACGCTAATTAGTGAAGAGCGCATTACACAAAGGAAATGTTACTACATCAGGAAACCTGATTGTTTTTAAAATAGTTTAGAATATTTACAACATTATTCAACTTGGTTTGGGTTAAATACCAAAACTGATTGACAAATTCACAGCATCAGCAACTGGCAATGATTTAGAGAGCACAGCTGGAATCCAGAATGAATTTAACATATGTGTAGGCACCTTAGTTATGGTGCTGCACAGTGAATCCCACTCTACACGCCCCCATCTGTACTTACTGGGAAGCAGCTACTGTGATCAACAGGGGTCTTTCCCCCTGTTGCTTGGGAAGCAGACTGACTGCCGTTCTGATTGCTGTTCCATCCACTCCCATTAGAGACCTTCAGCACCCCTTCTCATGCTGGTTATGGCTCACGCAAGGGGAGGTGGGAATATCAATAGTTTCCCAATGTCCTGATCAGACCCTGGTTGATTGCAGTGGAAGCTGCTGTATAAATGAGGACTGAGTGACTTTCATGGTTGTGAATATGTACTGCGAATACCTAACAGTCACACGTATGCAACACTAGATTCATAACTGCCATAGAGGGTTCCATCACATTTTTCCCTAGAACACTGTGCTTTACGCTCCCAACAGATTAACACTGAACAGTGAATTTCAGAATAAAAAACATAATGTCACTTTGTTTTACACACATATACAATTGTGTAGCTTTCAACCAGGACATAGAATGAAAGCACTGGAAAGGGCCTCATAGACCATTTGAGTCCAATCCACTGCTCAATGCAGGAACTCCAGCGAAATCATCCCCAGCAGGTAGCTGTCCAGTCTCTTTCTGAAGACATTCAGAGAAGGAGAACCTACCACCTCTCTAGACAACTGGTTCCATTGTTGAACCATTCAAATTCTACCCTCTTGTTACCTCAAACCATTAAACCATACTCTCTGATGCAGCAAAGAACAAACCTGCATTCTCCTCTTTGAGTCCCCTCTCTCGGGACACCTCTTGAGATATTTAAAAAGTGCAATCATGCCAATCCTGTCTTTTCTTCACCAAGCTGAACACGCCCAGCTCCTTCAAACTTTCCTCATGTTTCACTCTCAATGCCTCTTACCATCCATCTGAACCCATCCCAACTTGTCTATATCCTTCTTAAAGTAATACGCCCAGAACTGAAAGCATTACTTCAGATGAGGCCTGCCCAGCACAGAATGCAGTGAGACTTATTACTTCTCAGCTTGGAAACCATTAATTAATGGTTAATGGTAAACCATTAATTAATGCAGGCTATAACAGCATTTGCCTTCTTTGCTGCAGCATCAGACCAGTGGCTCATATTCAACTTATGATGCAGCACATATTTATATAGTACTGCTGAGCCATATATCCCCTATCCTATACCTGTGCATTCAGGTTTTGTGGCCAAAATGCAGAGTTTTGTACTTGTCTCTATTCAATTTCTTTTTATTAATTTCTGTCCAATTTTCTAGTTTATTAAGCTCCTCTTGAATTCTGTTCCTATCTTCCAATATGTTAACCACCCCTCCCATATTTGTACCGTCTGCAAATTTGAGATGGATTCCCTTCAACCCCTCATCTAAGTCACTAACAAAAATGCTGACGAGCAATGGTTCTAGGACAGAATCCTGATGCACTCCACTTGAGACCTCCTTTCAGTTTGAAGCACAGTCATCGATGACTCTTGGCTTCGTCTAGTCTTCATCAATCAGATGTAGAAACTCAATGCCTTCACAGTGTTGTTGAGACTTTAACTTGCAGCATTCTGCACCACTGGCTAGGTGGCCAGCTGCAATTCAGTAATATCAGGGGCACATAATCACCTTTGTGATAGATGATCACCAGTTAAGGCCCACCACTTTGAAACACAGCATTTATTACACACTATTTTAAATACAGTATCTATTGTTTGCAGTATAATTTTACTGCACTCCAGGCATATTCACATATGAATACCTCATATTTGCTTTTCCCTGTCCCATCCCCTTCACTAACCAAGGGCACATACGTGAGATGATACCTGTCTGTCATATATATATATATATATATATGTATGTATGTATGTATGTATGTGGAGTTGGAAGTTAAAATATCTTCCCTTCTCTGAGTTGTCCCCTTCATCAATCTGGTATATTAGATATGCATGCCAGATGTGTGGTGCATACATGTTAGAGAATCAGGGCACAGCTGTCTGCAAGTAAAAGTACAAATTGTTCTCTTGGCATCTTCCCACTGAGAAACATTATACATTTGTATTAAATTTTTTAAAAATTTATACCCTGTTGTATCTAATGAGATCATCACTTTTCACATTATGCAACTGTGGAAGAGAATTTTAAGGAGTTCAGAAGACAAGCATGCTTAATTTTAAAATTAATGTTGTGAGCCAGTTTGCCAGTTTTGTTACACTGAAACGAACAACAAATGGAGTGGGAGGAGATGTAACAATATTCAAATCCTAATATATGAGCCTTTCTCTTACTGAAGCTATAAAACCCACATTAATCTCTTACTGAAGCTGTAAAACACACAAATTTACTCACAAATGATTAAGTAATTCTTCCAATGTAATTTTGACAAGACATGACTTGAAGGCACCCAACAGCAACACTTACTTACCTCACAAAACCCTTACTTTTAGAGAAATGCTGTTTTCTATGCATGTATTGAAAGACATGGTTATAGCAGAACAAAAACCAAAATAGGGCTGTGAATTATTTGCCATGACTAACACCAGAAAAATTGGCTAGGCCCACTGCAGCAAAGAATCTCTTACAGAGACAGTCCTTCTGTTGGTAAGCTGCCAAGTGCTCTCACGTCAACAGTTCCTCTGCCGCCACCGAGGCTGTACGGATGCTGACTCACCCTGTGCCTTGTTTAAGGGGAAAGGGGGAAGGGGGGTGGCATGAGAGAGGAGAGAAAGGTTCTGGAAAGCAGAAGAACAAAGGATCAAGTGAATCTCTCCCCACCAGCCACTCACACACACTGAGCGCCTAGCTGCTAATTCAATTCATAATTTGCACAAAGCAGCATTCATTTAAGTCTGAAAACTCAAGTGAACTCTAATGTGCACATGCCAGGAAAGAAGAAAATGCAATAGCTATTTGAATGCTGACATTTGGTAGCCGTATGTTTTTCTCCTGTACTGTTCCCTATTTGTATAAATAACAGAAGCTTGGTCTACAAACACAGCAGAGCAAGTGAAAGGATGGCCTTAAAAGTGCAAGAAAGGAATCACATTGCTTAAAACTCCCTTTACAGGTGGAGAATTAGAGGGGTCAGTGCTAGAATCTCTTGTTTCTTTACAGCACTGCCCATTGACTGGTAGGGGCTCTCACCAGTTTCAGACAGGCATCCTTCCCAGCAAGGTCCTTTGAAATAAAGACAGCAGGGACAAACCCTGAAAATTCAATACCGTAAATCACTGTTCTCTGAGTCTCTCATAACGTTTTTGGTATCTTCAGGCTAACATTTTCTCTGAAGCATATAGACAGAGCCAAAGTAATTACTTTGTTGGGAGATGAGTGATACACTGCCACCGCCCCCCCCCGAATTAGAGCCCTAATTGGAAGGAAAGCAGAAACAGAAAAACACGCCAACTGGGTACACATCCAGGAAAACAACTCTGCCTATAAAAGGAACAGAGAGGAAGCCAGAAACAGATGCATCCTTGGGCACTGCTGCCTATTCCCCTCTATGTTCCATGTTGGCAGATGCCATTGCTGACCTCCATTCAACAAATCTAGAGGTGATGTTCCAGAGAACGGAGGAAACATACATCCTAGAAGAATCACAGTACAGAGATTAACAGGAGGGAATCTTCCTTCCCCCTACCCCCTGAGGTTCCTGAAAGACATTCAGCCTCTTTATAATTTGCCAGAGTAACCCCTGCAGGGTTAGGTAACATCGACCAACACCCTAATGACGCGCAACATTCTTCCCAAATTTTGCATGCAAAAAATGAAACAGTTTGGGCTGAGGCCATGTCTGCCTTGCAGGTATCTACAACTGGAAAACTGCCCCTGAATGTGGCAGAAGCTGGCACCTCGCTGAAGACTTGGCTCTGATCCCAACTGTGGCTACTCTTCTAGTGTCTGACAGCCAGGGCAATATACTAGAAACTATAATCTTCCTTTATGTTCTAAGGAGATGTGCCATGGCTTCCCTTTAGGGCCACAGTGGCTGAATGAAATAAGGGACAAGTTTTCCACCTTGGCCCTGGGGTTATCACAAGAGCAGCACCCTGTTGAAATTCCCTCTTTTACAAAGCCAAAGGAAAAGAGGTCCTGTTCCTTATTTTACCTAGAGAACCTGAGGAACAAGATCAAGGCAGAATTGTGGGGAGATGCAAGGCTGGGGAGGAAATGTGGGGTTAATATTGAAGTGAAGGAGGCTGAAAATCATATGGAGAAACATAGTCAAGTGGAGCTAATGGGGGGATTTAGCTATTGAAATGGGAGAGATGAAGAATCAAGAAGTTCTGGTTTGCAAAATGGGGACTATAACCCAAGTGGGGGATACATCAAAGGTCAAATGAAACCAAGTTAATTTAATGAAAGGGTTAAGCTATAAGACTGAAGGAGGGGAGAGAAAGAGGAAAAAGAAAAGTGCTCTGTCTCAGGAGAAGAAAAGGGGATAGTCGGGGAGAAAGGCACACACAAGCATTTGCTCACTCGCATGGGCAGGAAGGGGATGGGACAGGTGTCCCCTTTCTCCCTCCTTCCACTTCCCCATCCCATCCCATCCCATCCCATCCCATCCGAGCAAGTGAGTGAGCAAGAGAACGCACGCGTGGCCAGGCTCAGCCATCCCACCACCACAGACAGGGTTTTTTTTGACCGTGTTAAATACAGTTTGGAGGGCTTATGATATTCATGGCTTTTCCACTTTTGTGGGGGTCATGTGCCCCTTAACCCCATGCAAGTGGTGGGTCAACTGTAATGAAGTTAATAACCTGTAATTAAGTCAGTAAGTACCTTTTGGTATCAAGATTAGAAAATGCAGTATCATTTACCACATAAATGTAACAGGTAATAGAATGTAATATTGATATATGAATGCTAGATATGTTAACCTTCGAAAGGAAAGTTTATTTTTCTTTTTTGGTTGTTGGAAAAAGTGAAATGGGGATGGGAAAAAGAATTGATGGATATTATTTTTGAAAAGCTTGAAACAATTTGAGTGTCATATACCTTTTAAAGGAAGAATAGTAGTCATCTTTTTCTTTAATTCTTTAATTTCTAACTCTTATACTTTAGTCCCCTTTTGTCTTTTTTCTACCTTATTTTCTTCTTTTCTCTTCATGTATTCATAGAATTGTAGTGTTTTTGAAAATTATTATGATGAACCTGATGGGAGGGGGTCTTGACAACAGAGCCTCCATGGCAACTGAGAGGGTTTAAGCTGATTGGCTGGTGAAATGGAACCTTGGGTAGCCCAGGGGAGGGGCTGGTGGAAAGAGGAAAATAACAGATTTCAACTGTCTGGTGTGTGTTTGAAGAAGAGTGTGATTTGTGGTGTGTTTGGGGAAGGTTGGAGATTTGAAGAGCTTTGTGGGAGAGAGAACTGAGAAATTGGGTATACGAGAGATAGTGAATGAACTGAAAGACGGAGAGAGAGAAGAATGGTGTGCTGTTTGTAAACACTGAGATACAAAACAAATTTAAGCAACAGTGTTACAATAAATGTTTGAAGTTCCATTTTCCTTAAAACAGTGTCACAGAGTCTTATTTTGAAAACTGGAATGAACAGGTTGCTTACCTGTAACTGTAGTTCTTCGAGTGGTCATCTGTGCCTCATACAATAGGAGCTTTCGCGCCTGCGCGGTAGCGTTCGGAAGATTCTAGAGCTCGCTGGCTTGGCGGAGGGAGCCCCTCCCCCCGGTCGTACTGCGCATGCTCCTCCCGCCGAGCCGCGGTCTCTCCTCAGTTCTGGTCCGCCGAAGAACATGGGACCTGAAAAAGAGGGGAAGGCAGGGCGGGTGTGTGTATGAGGCACAGATGACCACTCGAAGAACTACAGTTACAGGTAAGCAACCTGTTCTTCTTCGTGGTCTCTGTGCCTCATACAATAGGAGACTGTATAGCTCACCTGTAGGATGGTGGGTCAGGTCCCAGACCCTAGAGGACAGAGGCCAGCACCGCACGACCAAACCGGGCATCTTGCCTGGAACGGCAGTCGAGCCTGTAATGGCGGATGAAGGTCGACGGTTGAGCCCAGGTCGCCACACGACACAGTTCCGGCAGGTCGACCCCTCGCAGGAGGGCCGCGGACGTGGCCACGGCTCTGGTGGAGTGGGCCCGAAGCAGGTCCGGCGGAGGCTTCTTGGCCAGTTGGTATGCCAAGTGGATAGCCTGCGCGACCCACTTGGAGAGTCGCTGGGATGATACCTTGTGGCCTCTTTTCCGCCTGCCGTAGCAGACGAAGAGGTGTGGAGTCTGTCGGTAGGACGCCGTCCTATCCGTGTAAAAGGCGAGGGCCCGACGGACGTCCAGGGAGTGCAGGGCCCGCTCCAGGAGCGAGGTCGGCTCGGGGTAGAAGGCCGGGAGCACGATGTCCTGGTTGAGGTGGAAGGTGGACACCACCTTCGGCAGGAACGAGACGTCAGGCCGGAGGATCACCTTGTCGCGGTGGAAGACCAGGAAGGGGTCGTCGGAGCGTAGCGCCGCCAGTTCCCCGGCTCGCCTGGCCGAGGTGATCGCCACCAGGAACGCCGTCTTCATCGCCAGGAGCCTGTCGTCCGCTGTCGCCATCGGCTCGAAGGGCGGCCTCGTGAGCTGCGATAGCACCAGCGATAGCGACCACGACGGTAGCGGGGGCGATACCGGCGGGTAGAGATGTTGCAGGCCCTTCAGGAATCGCCTGACGGTATCATCCCGGAAGAGGGCCGCCGAGGGCGATCCCGGCGGTTGGTACGCCACGATCGCGGCGAGGTAGACCTTGATCGATGTGAAGGCAAGGCCTTGCTGTCGCAGGTGGAGGAGGAAGTGGAGGACGGTCCGGAGGCCGGCCGGGGACGTCGGTTCCCGTCGCTCCTCTGCGAAGGCGACAAACCGCTGCCATTTATAGTGGTAGTTCCTCCGTGTTGATTCCTTCCTCGCCGCGGTCAAGACGGTACCGATGGCCGGGTCGTCTACGGCGATATCCTCCAGGCATGGAGGGCCAATACCGGGAGGTCCGGGTGCAGCACCTGGCCGTTGGAGTGGGAGAGCAGGTCCGGCGCTAGCGGGAACTTGAGGATCCTCCCCCGCGAGGCCTCGATCAGAGGGCCGAACCAGTGTTGCCTCGGCCAGTACGGTGCCACCAGAATCGCGTCGGCTCCGTCCGAGATGATCTTCGAGACGACGCGACCGAGGAGCGGGAACGGCGGGAAGGCGTACAGGAGCTCCTTGTCCCACGGGATCTGGAACGCATCGCCGATGGAGCGGGGATCGTGACCCGCCCTGGAGCAAAAGCGTCGGCATTTCGCGTTCTGGCTGGTCGCGAAGAGGTCGACCGTCGGCTCGCCCCACCGGTGTCGGAGCATCCGGAAGGCGTCGTCGGCCAGGGACCACTCGTGGTAGGAGGAGGTGTCCCTGCTGAGAGCATCCGCCATGGTGTTCTCCTGCCCCGCCAGGTGAACCGCCAGCGGGTGGATCCTCAGGGAGACGCACCAGTTCCAGAGGGCGAGCGCGATGGTCATGAGAGTGGTGGAGTGGGTCCCCCTTGCCTGTTCACATAACACATGGCAGTCGTGTTGTCGGTGAGGATCAACACGGCGCGGCCCGCCACCAAGTGCCGGAACGCCATCAGGGCTTTGTGGATGGCGAGGAGCTCCAGAGCGTTGATGTGGAGGGACGTCTCGTCGTCCATCCAGGCGCCCTTGACCCGGAGGTCCCCCGGCGTGGGCCCCCCAGCCCAGCAGGGACGCATCCGTCGTTATCGTGACCGAGGGCCTGGGCTGGCGGAACGGCATTCCCGACATCAGGTTCCGGTGGGACTGCCACCACAGGAGAGTCTGCCGGATCTCGGGGGGAATACGGTAGCGGCGGGACTGCTCGTCCCGGAGCGGGTCGAAGACCCTGACGAACCAGTGCTGCAGGGGTCGCGCTCGTAGCCTGGAGAGGTAGGTGACGGCCGTGGTCGCCGCCATGTAGCCGAGCAGCTGCTGTAGCGTCCTGGCCGACACCGTCGGGGCCTGGGCGGCCGCCCGCGCCACGCGCGTGAGCGTCCGAGCCCTCTCCGTCGGTAAGTAGGCCCTTCCCGCCACGGTATCGAGGGTCGCCCCGATGAAGTCGAGGAGGCGGGTGGGTTCGAGGTGGGATTTCTTGGGGTTTACCTTGAGCCCGAGCCGGGTAAGCCACGTCAGGGTAAGGTGAATGTCTTTGTAAAGTTTGTCTTTGCAGGACGCCACCAATAGCCAGTCGTTGAGATAGGGGTAGATCGAGACGCCTCTCGTCCGCAGGAAGGAGACGACGGGAGCCATGCACTTCGTGAACACGCGGGGTGCGGTGGAGAGTCCGAAGGGCAGAACCCGGTACTGGTAGCTGGTACCGTCGATCGCGAAGCGCAGGTACCGTCTGTGCTGGGGGCGGATCGAGATGTGGAAGTAGGCGTCCTTGAGGTCTATGGATGCCAGCCAGTCCCCTCGGCGTAGGAATGGGAGGATCGACGGTAGCGTGACCATCTTGAACCTCTTGGGAGGGATGTACTCGTTCACTCCCCGCAGGTCCAGGATGGGGCGTAGGGACCCGTCCGCCTTCGGTACGGCGAAGTACCTCGAGTAGAAGCCGGTGGTCCTGGCCGAAGGCGGAAGCCTCTCGATCGCTCCTTTGTCGAGCAGGGACTGGATTTCCTCCAGCAGAGCCGGGTTGGCCGGGGTGGAGTAGTAGACGCCCCGTGGTGGAATATCCCGGAACTCGATGGCGTACCCCAGGCGGACAATGGTAAGTACCCAGGAGTCCGTGGTGATCTCGCGCCATCGGTCGAGGTGTCTGGCCAGGTCCGGGTGATGGATGAGGTCTGCTGGAGGGGCGAAGGACGGCATCGGTGGTGTCCTGCGGGAGGCATCAAAAGCGTGCCCTCCCCCGGAAGACGACGACTTCTTCGACAGCGGAGGCTGTCGTCGGAAGGGCCTCCTCTGGGCGGGCGCCGCGGGCGGTCTCGAGGCGGTCGAGCGCGGGGACCGGGACTGGTAGGCCGAGGACGAGGAGGACCTCCGCCAGGACGATCTGGACTGGGAGGACCGGCGAGCCTGGGGGGGCTGGTTGATCCCCATCTTCCTCGCCGTCAGCCGGGCCTTCACGAGGTGGTCCATGGCCTCGTCCGTGGACGTGTGAAAGAGCCCCTGCCCGTCGAAGGGGAGGTCCTCTATTCTCCGGCGACTGTCCTCCTGGAGTCCGGAGGAGCGGAGCCACGCGTGGCGTCGGAGGGCCACGGCGCCGACCATCACCCTCGAGGTAGCCTCCACGGCGTGCCTCGAGGTGGCGAGCTGTTGGGTAGCCACCGCCACGGCCTCTCCGAAAATCTGCATGGCAACGCGCGGGACTCTTCCGGGAGGTCAGCCAGGAGGGGGCCCAGGCGGTCAAAGAGGTTTCGATGATAGGCCGCCAGGCAGGCCATGGTGTTGGCGGTCCTGGACACCAAGGACGCCGCCGAATAGAACCTCCTCCCGAAGCCGTCGAGTTTCCGGCCTTCTTGGGCGGGCGGGGTGGTGTGTGCCCGGTTGCCACCTCGCGTCTGCGACGACTCCACCACCACGGAGTTCGGGACGGGGTGGTTGAACAGGAACTCCGCTCCTTCCCTCTGAGTCCTGTAGAGGTGCTCGAGCCTATGCGGGATAGGCTGTGCGGACGCCGGCTTCGCCCAAGGCTGTTTCAACGCGTCCGCCAGGGTCGGGAGGAACGGGAGCGGCGCGGTCGATGGAGGTCGGGTCTCGAGGTATTGGAAGACCGGGTCCTGCGCCTGCGGGGCGGGCTCCGTCACCTTGAGGCCGAGCGCCGTCGCCATCCGGAGGAGGATTGCGGAAAACTGGCGCACGTCCTCCGGCGCCGATTCCGGGAGCGGGTCTCCGAAGTCCAGCGGCGGTGACTCGTGGGAGGACGGCGTGGATTCCGCGGAGTCCGAGTCCGACTCGTAGGACTCGTCGGACGGGGATGGCGAGCGCGCGGTCTTCTCCCCTTCTCTAGGCCGCTGCTGTGCCGGCTGCGTCGGCAGAGCGGCCGGCGGTACCGTCGGGGCCTGCACGGTCTCCGGGGGCGGTACCGATGGTCTCGGGTGCGACGCCGCCTGCGTCGTCGACGTGGCCGAGGTTCCCGCTCGGGCCGGGGTGGCCTGGGGGGTCGGCCTGGTCGCCGTGGCCGTTGTCCGTGGCGGCGGGGAGACCGGTCTGTGGCGGGGTGACGGCTCCCGGGGAGCGTGGGAGCTCGGGGACCCACGCCTCGGCGATCGCCCGTGGCGGGAGTAGTGGCGCTCCCGATGCGGCGAGCGGGAGCGGGGCCGCGGGGACCAGTATCTAGGGTCCGGATGGTAGCGGTCCCGGTAGGAGGGCGAGTAAGAATAGTAGGAGCCCGGGGGCTCGTGCCATCCTTGCTCCAGCGCATATCTCCCCAAGTAGCCGGGGGAATGAGCGCTCTCGCCCGCGCGCACGCTCTCCAGGCGCATCTCCCGA
Organism: Ctenosaura bakeri; assembly: GCA_948474755.1. Lineage (NCBI taxonomy): Eukaryota > Metazoa > Chordata > Lepidosauria > Squamata > Iguanidae > Ctenosaura > Ctenosaura bakeri. Next base: position 642,780 of record CAOLHI010001654.1, read on the forward strand.
TACCGCGGGGATGGAGGCCTGGCCCAGTGGCCCGGAGATCGGGATTCGCCACGCCGGGGGGAGGAACGTCTCCGGCCCGGGGTGTCCACGTGGCGCTCCGGAGATGGACGGCGACTCGGCGGCACAGTCTCCACGACTAGCTTCGGAGGCTGGGCGGCCTCGACGGGTTGGTCGTCGTCCGATAGCTCCAGGATCTCCTGGGCCTGCGGCGTTTCCTCCTCCGGGACGTCGGAGAGGGCCGACTCTGCCGTGAACTGGGTAGGCGGCGGGGTCGGTGGCCTGGCGGTCTCCGGAGGGTGCCGCTTCTCCTTCCTCTTCCTCTTCTTTTCCCTGGCTACCTCCTCGGTAGCAGGGCGCTTCTTCTGCGCAGAAGTCAGCGGTTTCGAAGAGGAGGCCGCGGGGTCGTCTCGGGGCCGACTCGCCGAGATCTTCGGGATCCTCGGTAGCTTCATCACCGGTACCGGGGGCTTCGATACCGACGGTACCGAGGTCCCGGCGGCCGTTGGAGAGGAGGAGGAGGGTGGAGAAAGTCCTTTTTCCATCGGAGCGGGGACGGTCTTCTGGGCGCGGAGAGACTGCTCCCAACAAAAAGACTTCAACCTCGCCGCCCGGTTACGGAGTGTCTGGTGGGTGAACTCCCTACACGCGGGGCAAGTTTGGACGTATGCCCCTCACCCAAGCAAAAAAGACACTTCGAGTGTCGGTCCGAAAGGGCGACCTTCCTTCCGCAGGAGGCGCAGGACTTGAACAAAGCCGACATAAACCGCGGGGCAAGGGCGAGGAGAGGGGAGAGTCCGAAGACGCCGCGCCGAGTCGAAGACCCAGCCGAGGAAAAAGCCAAAAACAGTCCAAAAGTCCAAAAAAAACCGTGCAAAACGTACCGAAAACCGAAGGGAAGTCAAGAAACAGTCCGAGGTCAATTCCGAATCCAAATCCAACAACTACGCAGCAAGAAATGCAAGCCAACGAGAAGAACCTTCTGTACGCTGAGGCGGACAAGAAAGAACTGAGGAGAGACCGCGGCTCGGCGGGAGGAGCATGCGCAGTACGACCGGGGGGAGGGGCTCCCTCCGCCAAGCCAGCGAGCTCTAGAATCTTCCGAACGCTACCGCGCAGGCGCGAAAGCTCCTATTGTATGAGGCACAGAGACCACGAAGAAGAAATACATGCTACCAATAATATCATCTTGACCTTAGTGCAACAGTGTCAGTGCCAGGCGGTGGTCAGGCACAGGCAGGGGAGCTGGTTAGAGCTGCAGGGCTTTAATGCAGTCTTAACAGAAATAAACACAGGCTGTTAAAGTACATAGGGCAGGTTACTTCACTAAGGCGAACAGGAGGACTGGTTTCAGGCGAGGGCAGGAACAAGGCACAGACAGCAGGACCATAGTTGACCGACGGTTGTTGCTCCGTGCCTTCCACAGCCCGGCGCCTGCCTCAAATAGCCCTCCAAGCCAGGCACCGGCCAATCAGGCGTGGCCATGTGGCTGAGGGCCGACCAATCAGGCGTGGCCATGTGGCTGAGGGCCGACCAATCAGGCGTGGCCATGTGGCTGAGGGCTCGCAGCTGGGCTGTGCCTCACAGCTGCAAGCTCTCTGCCCGTTGTCTCCTCTGGATCAGGACCGCAGGCAGACTCCCAGGCCTCCCGCGGATCGGGGCCGTGAGTGGGCGGAGCCCCGGGAGCAGGCCTGGGGCCTGCAGCCTCTAGGTAGGTGGCTCTAGGCCCGGCAGCCTCTCCCACGGCCGCCAGGCCCGAGCCGTCGGCCGCGTCGGCCTCCAGACAAGGCCCCTCAGCCGCAGCGGCCTCAGGGGCAGCGACAGGCCCAGCCGGGCCCATGCCCCTGACAAACAGTACCACAGTCTTGGAAAATATAAATCACTGCTGATCCTTACATCTGGGAGAAGGGCAGATTTAGGGAAGGCAGTAAAGAGGGAGAGTCCTGAAAGGAAGAAGCCAAGGAGGAACAAGAGTGAGGAAGGGACTGCGTTCTCAGAGAGGGAGAACTGAGGCAGCCCCGTTTGTCCTGGCCCTGGCTTGATTCAAGATCTCCCTGGCTGTTCAGTGCTGATCACAAAGAGGTGTCAGGCTGGGCAGGCCTTGAGTGCGAGGCTCGCACTCGGCACTGATGGGCGGTGGGTTTTTTCCCCGCTCATAACAATTATCAACAAAGATATCATTAAAAAAAGAACAATATATATCTAACTGACATGAAGGTGGCCAAAAAAACTCATTTGGGTGTTAAGTATGCACCCAAATCTCCCACTGTAGTGGGAGCACTTAGGCAGGACCCAGCCATCCACTGCAAGGATGCTTCCTTGATGGACTACTTAATAACCAACCAAGGCTCCAATTCTGAATATCTGAAGAAATGATCAAACCCGCACTATTGCAGAAGTTACTTACACAGAATGTAAAGTAGTACACTTTCATTACAACCCAATGTTCTACATAAAATAGCTGCCTGTTGATTAATGGTATTAGTACTCAAGCTATTTTCAGCACCCACCTGAAGAAAGCCTAAAATCTCCACTGAATTTAGGCATCACATCTTTCTTGTATCATCAAGCTTGGAAGGTTTTCCATGTTGTATCACAGACACTGTTGAAATTAAGCTATCTTCTGGACAGTTCATGAGTGTCGGACACTGCAGTTCAACCTGCAGGATGTTAACCAGAACACCACTGGGACAGCACCTGTGACTAGGCCTTGAACTGCAAGCTGATTCCTGATGAGATGCTACTAAGTCTCCTGAAAGTTTCTGAGTCTATTGACCAACACGCAGTTATGAGTGCTCCTCTGGCCCTCCTACCATTAGTCATCAGCATCTTCTGTATCACTTTATGAGGTATGGGAGAAGAGAGGAAACATACAGTAGAGTGCCTTCCCATACTTCCATTAAGGCAGCCGCAGAGCAGGGAAACCTTATGAAGAACCTTGTGATCTGAATGTGTTACGATGATACAAACAGAGGACTGCTGGCTAACCCAATCTGTGCACCAAAATGTAATACCTAACGAATTAAAGTGCCATTCTGACTTAGCACCATGATCTGCTCAAGCCATCCAGTCTGAATGGAAGTGCCTGCTAGTTGTCCACCTTGTTTTATAAGAGGCTCACTTCCACCAAAGAAAGTCAATCCTTTGCCTGCATGTTAGCAGTTCTTGTTTACCTATACTTTTGCAGACATGTTGATTTTTTTTAAAAACCAAGGTGTACGAACTAATTATCTCCTGCTCAAACATGCATCAGGAAAGGTGATCTTGTCTGGCCTGGTTGTTCTTACAACACCTTCCCGTCAGTACCACATTCCGCCTCTTTGATTCCCCACCACCAGCACATTGGATGCCTCTGGGCACTAGCTATTGCCAGGTCAGCTCCATAGGCGCCTGGTGCTCACTGGGCCCATACCTGGATACAAGCTGCAAACAGCAACTGATAATTGCAATGGATGCACTGTCATGAACCACAGTTAGCAACAAATACATTGTAGCACCAACAATCTCTAATTGTTTTCTTCTCCTGCCTGAGTTAAATCTATTCTCCCTGTTAGCATGACAGAAGCCAGCCTCCTGACATCGTAACTGTAAAAAATGGTACAAAGGTAAAAGAAAAAAAATAAACAACTGAAGTGTTGAAATTGCTTAATGAGAATGCAAAATCAGAATAATTTTTTATATATTTTTACTAACTATACAAATATTTCCCTTTCCGTATGAGAATTTATATACATGCATATATAATATATACAATGCTGTATTCAATGTCCTACGTATCTAATTTGTACATTTCCTGTCTGATCTTGTTACTATTTAAATTTAGGTTTTCATGAGTATTCTAAATTCTCTTATTTATTATAAGAAAATAGTTATATAATAAATATGTAAATGAAGAAAATCTTCTTTTCTGAGACTCTGTAGAACTCTTATTCTCCTTAAGTTCCCCACCACCTCTCCTTAAGTTCCCCAACCACTTTTGACCCAATTATACATTACAGTATTGGTTTTCATTTCTATATAGTTTTCTACAATCAAATATATTTATATACTTATATAATTGTGTTGGCCAACCTGTTATTTTGTTACCCTTCTCTTTCTCTCTTTTGCCCTTTTTAAAGACCTAAGTGCCTAAAAAAATACATATTTCCCTTTTTTTAAAAAAATTGCCCTTACATTTATAAGACTTTTTGTATAATTTTAAGCTGTAAATCCTCCAAACAATCTAATCTCTTCTTCCTTTTACAGAAATTCCAATAAGGTCTCACAATCTTTCTGAAATTGCTCAGTTGTTCTTCTTTTCAATTTCACTGAAAGCTTGTCCATTTCTACAAAGTCTAATATTTTTTAAATCCATGTTTCTTTAGTTGGAATTTCTGGGCTTTTCCATTTTGGGGCATATAATGTTATCACCACAATTATCATGTAATGCAGCACTTTATAACTGCAGCATTTGAAATCTTCATTAGGTATTCCCAACAAGGTTAACTCAGGTGTTAATTGGATCTTAATTCTGAAAATCTGCTGTAGCCATTTTTGAAACTCTTTCAAAAAAAATTTGGTGCAAGAGCACATTGATCATATTATGATACAGAGTACCTATTTGTTCTCCACATTTCCAGCAGATTTTCCCAGTTTTTATAAATCTTAAGATATTTTTAATGGTGTCAAATCAGAATAATTTAAGGAACAATTTGCCCAGTTCTGAGGAAGTATAATCTGACAACCCTTCATAAACCCCTGGTCACCATAATCAGAGACCATGAAAATGGCTCTCAAGCAAAGCTGGGTATCTCAGAAATGTAGCTGGCCAAAGGCTTTCAGCCTTTTTAACTTTTAGCCCCCATGCAGACAAACTGAAAAAAATATATTAGAAAAGTGGTGTAGGCAGCAACTTCCTAAGTTATTACAGGGTACACCCAACGTTATTATGGTATTGGAGAGAAGCTGGCACATTCAGTTTAGAAGTAATCATTTGAAATAAAGGGTTAATAAAGATGTGATCAGTTCAATTTTACTTTAAAGAGGATTACTTTTCTTGATGAGCTAGAGGACAAAGTAATCACACAACACAACTCTCTGCATTCCACAGAAGCTATTAAGATTCTGCATGGAGGAGACTGAAAGGACTTAAACACCACTAATGCTAGAGATTAGTGACCTAATTCTGCTATTTTCTAATACAATGCAGACTGTCCTCTGCTGGTAATGGATGACTGCAAGCTTGTTATAAAAGGAAAAGGAAAAAGGCAGCTTTCCAGCTGACACAGATGTCTGAGAAAATCACGCACACTCAGGAGGCTTAAAGACCATGCCTAACTGTTCTGCTGTGTGGGGAATTTGTGTCAAAATGATGCTGTCCTGCAAATACTAGCAATTTACTTGGGCTTTTCATTTTCCTGTTTGGTACTTTGTCCCTCCTTCATGCCAGTTTCTCTAGGGCCAACTTGAGCCAATTACTCAAATTATGTGATCTATGAATATGGCCTCCAAAACTGTATAATGTATTTTTGTGGGGAACAGGATAATGTCACACACCTTTACAAGGAATCCATGAATTTTTAAAAACAACTGTGTTAACGAAGATATGATCACAGGTTGAGTTCACCAAGTATGCTGTGCTTTCCAACAAAATGAGAAGGACATGAACTAAGCAATAAGCAGAAATGAAGAAAGGCTAGATAAATCTTTTCAATTTATTATGACCATCTTTCAGAACCATCTCCACACTTAAGGGAACATTCTGAATGTGGTCCCCCTTCTGTCCTCTCTGAAAAGGCTTCATGGTTGTATCAGTGGCTTTCCGAGACCAGGTTGCCAACCACTTTAATTTCCTACACTACTACTTCTGAAAAAGAGAAGCTGTTCGGAAATCAAAATGGCAGCTGCCCAACACAAAGCAGTGGGGAAGGGGAAAAAAGGCAAGTGGGGACCAAGGCAGGCAATGGAACCGGGTCTAGCTCATGCTCCAGCAGCTTCCCAAGCATGCATATGATAACAGAGGTCGGCTAGTCATGATCATTGACTTAAAAAAAATGTTAATCTAGGCATAGTGATTTATCCATAATAGAATATCATAAGAATAAAATATGTATGACTTGGTTTCCTATTGCTTTTGTGCAGCTCAGAATTATTTGAAAGATAAAATCAAAATCTGTGCTACAACATTAACACGTAAAGCAAGTAGCACAGACACATCCAGTTTTTATTTTACGTGCCTTCAAAAATCTCTGCAAATCCATTATTCTGTCTCCCAGGACAATAGAGAAGGTTTTTTTGGAAGTGACCATCATTTGCCTCCTTTTTGTGCTGCATGCTAGCCTTACTAGAGAGTTGGTGTTCCAAAATTCTATTTTTTTTAAAATTTGAGGGGACATGAAAAATATGCAACATTCATTTATTCCCAAATGTCTTAATTTTTTGTTACAGATGGAATTATAAACTAATGAATTCTAAGAAGTCTATCCTTTTGCCAAATCTGCTGACTGGACATTTACTGCAAGCAAAACACTGAAAAACTATTATGCAACACAGCTAACTCCCAAAAATGTCAGAAAACCAGGCAATGATATAGACCTGGACTGAACTAGATTAGAAAAATGGTGGCCCAGAGAACAAGGTATGATACCCACTGTTCTTAAAGAGATGTCAAACCATGCAAGCGCAAATGAATGTTATGTGTGATTCTGTGGCACCTCCAGGATCTTTCACTTACACACTTATGGTGACAAATCCAGTTCAAACTATCACATTACACTGGAGTAGTACTAGACAGCAGTTCTCTATCAGATTACTATACTCTTGAAAGAAAAAAAATGTTGCTGCTTCAATATCAGTAAAACAAAGTGCAAAGTATTGGAAAAACTCAGAAATACCTTCAATGTTGGCTTTTCCTTTTTGTCTGTTAGCACTTTGTCTTAACATTAAATTTAAAAAGGGGAGAAAAACAATAAAACAAAGGAGGTCATTACTTATTCTTAGCTTAATCTCTTCCACCATGTCAGAGATAGAAAACCATTCATTTCCTTCATGAAACCTTGTCTGATCAGACTTATTTTTGAGCTATGTGTCTCCTTCTTCTGATCCTTGGTTTATTTCACTTTCACACTGAAGGTGTGCCTCAATCCTCACCCCTTTGCACACCAGTTTCTTTCTTGACTTGCTATATTTTTCACATGCTACAAGAAGACAGAGGGAACTGAAGCACTTGAGAAGAAGAGTCAGAGGTTGTGTCACACAAAGGCCTTAACATAACAGAAGGGATATAACTGGGACTCCAATTCTGGTGGCAACAGGCAGCACCATGGTTTTACGACACCTGATGGACTGCTCTTCAACAGGACACCTGTTTCAGACTGCTCTCTTGAACTTTTAGGAATGCTGTCAAAACCTTATTTTAGAAGATATTTCAGCAGGCTAACTGGTTCACCCATATGAAAAATAATAAGGTTCTGGGCATTTTAACATGTTATTGATGGTTCTTTTGCACAGCCGAGTGAAGACTGTGTATGAAATCTGTCTGAAATTTTAGGTTAACTGGAAGTTTTGTAAGCTGCTTTAAAGAGCTGAGGTCTAGAACTGAAAGACAGGTTAAAGTGCTAGATAAAATAACCAAGCCAAAATCAATTCCCTAAGCAGTGAGATTCTTCATATTTCATTACAAAAATCCAGTTAGCCAGCCAGCTGCATTAAACAATTTGGTTTCCTTCAGTTATGGCATTCATGCAATGATAGTTATCAGAAGCCTAATTACAGAAGAAAAAATATCACATAAAATCTGCTGACTGGGCATTTACTGCAAGCAAAACACTGAAAAACTATTATGCAACACAGCTAACTCCCAAAAATGTCAAAGAACCAGGCAACGATATGGACCTGGACTGAACTAGATTAGAAAAATGGTGGCCCAGAGAACAAGGTATGATACCCACTGTTCTTAAAGAGATGTCAAACCATGCAAGCGCAAATGAATGTTATGTGTGATTCTGTGACACCTCCAGGATCTTTCACTTACACATTTATGGTGACAAATCCAGTTCAAAGTATCGTATTTCACTGCAGTAGTACTAGACAGCAGTTCTCTATCAGATTACTATACTCTTGAAAGAAAAAAAATGTTGCTGCTTCAATATCAGCACCAGAACCACTAGAGAAAAGTACATACAAGAGATATACCTCTGTTAGGACCAAAGCTATATGAATGCCCTCTTACTAAATTTTTGTTCCAAACGAATGCAAGTTTTGTAACCAGTATAAATTACGCAAATACATGCACACTCTTCCTGCATAATTTATGCTGCTCTTTGTCATCACAAGAAGGGACAAGGTGCTGAAGTCAAGCCATATGGCCAATATAAATTGTATATAATTTTATCTCTCTGTCTTCAAAGACTCCATCAACCATTACTGACACACTGAAAGTACAGTTCTGAAAGCAGAAGAACTAGTAACTTGCTTCACTAACGTACCACTACAAAATGCTGAATTTCTGAAAATACAAATCTACAGCCAACATCATATTCTACAACTTCACTGAGGGCCAAACTACACATTACCCTTGCTACATACTTGACTACGCTGTATTTTTAAACAGCAATAAGGATCTGGCCCACAGTATCAGGAAAAGGGGGCTTTAACCCCAGGCCCTTTCTTTGGGTTCCTGGTCTGATCTGGAATCCCCACAGTACCTGTGAAAAACAAACAAACCTGGCACTCAGACTAGAACGATGCAGCAGAGGCAGCCTGCTGTTTGGCTCTCAGTTACTTCAGAACCATGGTATACTGAGAACCATGGCCATGACACACTTCTAAATATAACAACATAACACGTCTTTAATGCAAAAAATTTCTATGGCATGATGTGCTAAGTCAGCAGTTGCATGCCACATGATTAAGGGAACGCTGGAAAATGTCCTTAGCTTTCTGCTGCTCAAAATTAGAATAAGTGTAACACATAACAATGTGAAACAAAGTTATACATTATTTAAAACAAGAAATTATAAACTGTGCTTGATGTGGAGATGGTTACAATAAAGTTACACCTGAGATTCTTGTGCCCACCAGAATTACATCAGGGAAAGCAAATTTCAGGCCACATAAAACAGCAGAGCTATCCCACATAAGTAAACATTCTGGACAATTAGCTGAATATGAAACTTTGGAATCTCTTCCAAACCACACCTATAAAGACAAAGAAGAACAGAAAGTAAAACTCCTCAGAATATTACCAGAAAAAGTGAAGCCACTGCCATCAAGACCAGCAACTCCCAGAGTGGGGTCTTTCCAGACCACAGTATATTTTCAATAAACAAAAACTATGAATGGTTGAGAGGGCGTTTCAAAAATAAGACACAAGTTTACTTTCTGTAACACTAGCAAACAGAGACAAGACTAATTAAGTCAAATAAGCAAAAAAGCACTTCTGCTATATCTTTTGTTACTCCAGACTAATAAACAAATAAGTGCTCAGTTCTATGAGAAATGCGTGGTTTAGTAAGTTTCTCTAATATTGAGATAACTACAAATGATCTTGAAGCCCTGTTTTTCAGCTTAACCCCTGGTCACACTGGTCAGAGTAACCTTAATTTTCATTATCATTCAGGTTTCACTGATGACTAATAGCGCCATTTCAGCTTTTCCAATTTGTTAATTATGAAGCAAAAGATGAGAAACCAGGAAAGAGGGGATTCTTCTCTACAGATGTAGGCAGCACTGAAAAAGCCTGAAAAGACAGTTTCTATTTCCTCATTTTTCTCCAGCTTCCTTGCACTTTTATTTGTAGTTCCCCTCAGTATGGTGTCTATTACTAATAACAAGATGTCCAGAGGGAGATGTGACTTCAACAGTTGACAATATACAAGGTAACAACAGATATTTGTTCAACAGCCAATGTCTTGCTTCACAAATGGGAGGTGTGATCCCATTTAATCCTAGTTTCACGAGCTCACTGAAAACACAAAAAGGGTGAGTGAAAATACACCAATGTTCACTGGGAAATAACCTCTCCAGTACAGTAAAATTTACTATACTCTCATGGCTTCAGAGAAATGCTCCAAAGGGCTACTCTGTAACCAGAATGAGAGCAACATATACATTAAACACTTATCAGTTAATGCAGTAGCCATTACCTGTGTTGTGTCTTCCATCAGGCCCCTGATCTTCTCCACCACATCAGTGCGCCTATGCTGGCGGAGGGCACTGATCAGCTGGGCAAGGCTGGCTTCTGGGCCTCTGATGGTCCAGTGCTGTAACGCAGCATAGGCCCTTTCATGATCTGCAGAGTATCCACTGGCGAAAGCAGCCACTTCCCGCTCACTTGCATTGCACAAGAACTGGTAGATATCCTTCCACTGGCTTCCAATTTGAGCTGCCACCAGCTTCAGAATGTCAATCCCTATTTGACAGAAGAACTATAGATGAAATACCAAAAAAAATCTGCCCCTATGCCTTCCCAAAAGGCAAATGCTCGCAAAATATACCTAGACCATGCAACACTGAAAGTTCAATTTCCCACAGAGCCTTTGAAAAGCAATTTTTCCATTTAAAATTTCTTTGCATCAAAAGTTTCATGAACTCCCTAGCTTTTTGAGCCATTCCTTTAAAGACATATTCCATGTGCTACAGTGGGGAATACTACCCGTAACTTTTCCATACTGTGCAGATTTCACTACCCCACGCAGAATTGACAATCTCTTTTAAATGGGCTATTTGGGATAAGGAGCCTTGGTTTATCTTCTGTAGTTCACACACTGCAGCTAAACAGGAGGTCATCTTGCGGGGTACCCTAAATCATGCTTTCACCTCTCACAGTTGCCATACTACTGCTGTTATTATAAAAGTTATCATTCATTTCCTTTAAGACAAAAAATATCTCTTATCTGGAAGACAAGATTTTCATATTTCAGTTTAAAGAAACAATTGTGTCAGTTCTAACAATTCTTTTGCAATGGTAACATACAAAAGTCTTATGTTGTGATGAAGTGGGATAATATAAAAAATGGTGCATCATGTTCAAGCAGCCATCATCCCTGAACACAGAGAGGGAGGATGGAGGTAGCCAGATGAGAGGCAGTCCAGTAACACTTCCACCAATTCACCTGGCAGCTTCCTTGTACATCCTATAAGCTATGGTGGCTCATGTCAGTGCAGTACCACTTCTAGATCTCTGCCACTGAAATCACACAAGGACTATTCAAAGAGAGAAAAGATTCTGAGTAAGATCTTGTGTCTTTTATAGCTGCAGAAATAAACTATACGCCTGGAATCATCAACCAAAAATCTCAAGGGTGTAACGCATTGAGATATTCCTCTACCAGCACCCCACTCATTATCATCACTCCACAGAAGACAGGCTCTGCAGGCCTTGGCTCAAACAGAGCCAGTGAATAGCAATAGCATGTGGATTTCTATACTGCTTATCAGCTAAGTGCTCTCTAAGCGGTTTAAAATGTGTTAACTAATTGCCTCCAACAAGTTGGCTACTCATTTTACCAATCTGCAGAAGGATGGAAGGCTGAGTCAACCTGGAGCCGGGCAAAATCAAACTCACAACCCTGTGGCTGCAGTACTGGCATTTAACTACTGCACTCTTAGGGCTCAGTTATTATAAAATAAATTAAAAAAAAAAAAGAACTGGAGAACAGGCATCAAGTATATTGTTCTGTGTGTCAGTTTAAAACCTAATAGAATACATGTTGACTTGGAATAAATTTCCCTTTGTTCAAAGCTAATTATTTTATTGGCAACTGCTACCTGATTGTAAGATCTATAAACAAAATAAGCTGGAGTTTAGCTTTTTGTGATATTCTGCATCCACAGTACAACCTTAGGAACATAAAGGCTACAAAATAAAAGGCCAGAACATCTGACTGTCTAGTGAAAAGAGTCTCTACTGAATGCAAAATTTTCCATTTAGGCCACAAAAATGAAATCCGCATGTATAAGATGGGGGATACTTGGCTTAGCAGCAGCACATGTTAAAAAAAAAAGTTAATTATAAGCTGAACATGGCCGAGCAGTGTGATACTGCAGCAAAGAAGACAAATAACATTTTAGCCTGCATTAATTGTAGTTTCAAGAATGAACATGCCCTGAGGAAAATAACAGTCTCATAATATTCTGCATTGGCCAGGCCTAAACTGGAGTACTATGTTCAGTTCTGGGCATCTTATTTTAGAAAGGATACAGGCAAGTTAGATGATGATGATGATGATGATGATGATGATGATAAGGTACTTGGAGAACCAAACTTACAAGGAAATGCTGAGGGAGTTGGGCACATTCAGCCTGGTGAAGAGAAGACTGAGGTGTGACATTATTACACTCTTTAAATATTGAAAAGGCTGTCATGGAAAGGAGCATGCAGACTTGTTCTCTGCTGCCCCAAAGGGTAGGGCCAATCAAATGGTTTTAAGTTACAGGAGGGCAGATTTCGATTGAACATTAGAAGGAACTTCTTGACAGTAAGACCTGCTCAATAATGGAACCAATTACCTAGAGAGATGGTGGGTCTCTTTCTCTGAACATATTCAAAGAGAGGATGCTCTGACTGGATTTTCTGCACTGAGTGAGACGCTGGACCCAATGACCTATGGGGCCCCTTCAAACTCTATGATTCTAAGACTGGGATCCACTTACTAGGCTCTTTGGCACTGGACACAGGAGAAATGAACATTCACCAAAAGAGAGGCAGGGTGGAACAGTGGATGGATGGATAGCTAAGTTTTCTATAGGTAAAACTATCTATATGTTTACTTACACACATTTTCTTATCAGGATTACCAAACTGTTATTGTTTTATTCTAACATATCAGCAAGGTAATAAACTGTAAGCCATATAATAATGGAGGGGAAAGGAGAAGATTAATGTCATTGGTATGTTTCACAGGTGAAGTAATGTACACTGCCATTTAATGGGGCCCAGCTCAAAATTATTAAGTCCCGAGTCCAAAACAACCTAGCTGAAACAACTGGGGAAGCAAAGAGCCAAGCTTCCTTTCATTGTGTACCACATTTACAGTAAGAATTGCATGTCCTCACACCTCTAACTTTATCAAAAATATCCAAGATCTAGCTATGGGCCATACAGCAAGCATAAGGACAGGTTGCTCACTTGTAACTGTAGCTCTTCAAGTAGTTATCTATGCCCTCTCACATGGGTCTTCAGGCCTGAACAGAATCATCCACACAATGTTCCAGAGCTGAGTAGCTTTTGGCAGCAACCTCACCCTTCTGGGCATCAGTATAAATTGCGCCAATTGCTATTCCCCTCAGTTCTGACATCCACTGACAGGAGTGGACCTGCAAAAAAAAGGGGAGCAGGGCGGGTTGTGTGAGGGCACAGACAACCATGTGAAGAACTACAGTTACAGGGGAACAACCTGTCCTTCTTCTTTGTAGTCTCTGTGCCTCACACATGGGTGATTAGACAGCTCGCCACAGGAGGTGGGACAGGTCAGCTCATGATGGAAGATAACACCGCCATGCCAAAGCCACATCCTCCTGCCCTCTGCAATCAAGACAATAGTGGCAGACGAAGGTGGACACTTGTGCCCAAGTCTCCGCTCTGCAGACCTCTGGAAGAGAGACATCCCAGAGTCAGGTATAGGAATTAGAAACTGCTCTAGTGGAGTAGGAGTGGACATGTAGCAGACTGTATTTCTGTACCTGCTGGAAGGCTAGGTTAATCAAGTCTACTACCCAGTGGGCAAGTCTTTGGGAAGAAACTGCAAAGCCCATGAGATGTTCTCCACAGCATAGTAGAAAGTTGTTACTGAACCTCCTCTACTGTAATGTAGGTTGGACTTCACATTGGTCTGAGAACCAAACACATTGATTGCCAGGCTGCCCAGTGGTGGCTAATAGTGGTAAAGGCTGTGTTGGACAGGATTGACTTGTACAGGTTGAGTGGGGTCCTGCTGAGGGAGTCAGCTACCATGTTGGAACAGTCCAGAACATGAACTTCTAATAATAGTATGATCCATTGATGCGCCAACCTCAAAGTCAAATGGGCAGAGCAGTAAACATAAGTGACCTGGTGCCTTATTGCTTGCTAAAGTTGGAGACTGTAGTTGTGTTGTCTGACAGGACTTGGATCATTTTGCCCCTGGCAGAAGTCTCAAAAGTACAAAACGCCCTGATGATTGTGTATGATTCTAGGGCATTGATGTGGAGGCAAAATTCAGCACAAAACTATGCATCCTGGACCTGGAAGTCCTGACAGTGTGCACCCAGTCCTGTCTGGATGCATCTGTTGTGACAAGGACGGTTGGATGAGTGGGGGGGGCAAAAGGGCATTCTCTTGGAAAGGCTCAAGTGGGGAAGGCACTTGAAGTGGAGGGACAAGCAAAGATGGTAGGGAAGTACCATCCATGGCCATGGCTATCAAGGGTCAAACTGGTGAAGAAACCACAACTGGAGTGGGTGGAATTGGAACCTGGCACACAGTATGACCATGGTCATGGCCATAAAGAGGCCCAGGAGGAGCACTATAATGTGGGCTGTGACAGTCAGTCTGGAGAGTTCTCAATGAACCATAAAGCACATCATTTGGGTTCTGGATAGCAGAAGGAAAGCCCTGGCAAGCCTTAAGTTGAGGAAAAGGTTAAGGATTTAAAAGGGAGATGCATAATACATGGGAAAACGGAGAAATCACCAAAGGAGAATTCAAACAAATAAGCTCAGGCTTGTTAGAAAGGCTAAAAACAATAAAAAGGGCTTTTCTGGTTTTGTCCATAGCAAAAGGACTAGGAAATGGTAGGGCCTCTGCATGGAGAAGATGATGAAATACTAAGAGGGGACAGAGAAAAGACAGAACTACTGAACATTTTCTTTGTCTCAGTCTTCTTCCCAAAGGAAAACAGTGCTGGTGCTGGAGAAAATGGATCAGATAATGCTGTAAAGGAAATGCAATACAGTTTAGGTAAAGGAGAAGTACAGTAATATCTGGCTTCTCTGAATGAATTCAAGTCTCCAGATCCAGATGAGCTACATCCAAAGAACTGGCAGAAGTAATCTCAGAACTGCTGGCAATAATCTTTCAGAATTCGTGGACAATGGAAGAAGTCTCAGGAGACTGGAGAGGGCAAATATTGTCTCCATATTCAAAAAGAAGAAAAAAGATTACCCCAAGTCACCATGACATCAATCCTAGGAAAGACTCTAGAGCAGACCATTAAACAGACTGTCTGGAAGCACTTAAAAAGAAACACCATGATCACTAAATAAAAGTCAACATGGGTTTTTCAAAAGCATGTCATGCCAAACTAATCTTACCTCTTTTTTTTTCGAGTTACTATCATATTTTTTTCTGATAGAGTTGTTATCTTGGTAGATGAAGGGAATGCTGAGGACATAGCATATCTTGACTTCAGTAAAGCCTTTGACAAGGTCCCCCATGATATTCTTGCAGACAAGGTAGTAAAATCTGGGCTAGACAAAGTCTGGATGACCATCTGTTGGGAATGCTTTGATTGCATTCTTGCATAGCAGGGGATTGGACTCAACAGCCCTTGTAGTCTCTTTCAGCTCTATGACTCTAAGCCTGGTATTGAAGGGTTTTGGAAGAGTGCTGGGATCACTTGGATTGTGAGGATTGGTAGAACTGTGGCAGGAAGAGTGGTAGGAGGAATAGAGAGATGAGTAGCTTCACCTCCTCCAAGTAGGCCCAGTAGGGCATGGCAGGTCCAAAGCCTATATTCGCTGCTCTGGTCTGGGCCTTGAAAAGTATTATCAATGGCTTCATCATCAAAGTATTAACCAAGCCTGCCCCATCAAATGGGAGGTCTTTGAGGTAGCTGTGAGAATCTTCAGTGAGAACCAACGAAAGCAGCCAAGTGTAGTGGCGGAATCCAATAGAAATAGCCATCACTTTACCAGCACAATTGGTGCCACGGTATGCCACCATAATTTGGTAGGTGACAAGCCAGTGGGCCTCTTATCAAAAGAGGATGGCCACATTTCTCTGGTCCACAGGGAGCTAGAGAATAAAGGAAGTGATCTTCTCACAAACAAATTGTTGATAAATTGCAAGAAGGCTTGATAATTTGCTCCTCGGATAGCTAAGGCAGCAGAGGCATAGAACCTTCTGCCAAAGAGATCAAGGTAGCAGCCTTCTTTACCAGGTGAAATGATTTTCGAGATGAAGTGGATTGAATTGTTTGGTCTATAATAGAGTTAGGAAGAGGATGAGTAAGCAGGAAGGAAGTGCACTCTTGCTGTATCCAGCAAAGGTTCTCCATGTGTTTTGTAAATGGGAGAACTGAGGATGGCTTCATCCACAACTGATTGACTATTTCTGATAGCACTGGCAGAAATGGTAGCACAACTAGCATGGGGCTGTAGACTCCTCTTCTTTGAAAGATGGGATTGAGAGGGGGAACAGGTAGAGCTTCAACATCAAGCCTGAGGGACTTTGCCAAGACAAAGGATGAAGTCAGTGCAGGGGTGCATGTCTTCTCATGGTGATGCACAGCCACAGATATCTACCTCATTTTCCATGGAGGAGAGGAGAAAAGGAGTCTGAAGCCTTATCTACTAAGGAGAAGCAAGGAGAAGATGTCCCAGAAGAGGGCGTTGGATTCCACAAAGAAGGGCTGGCTCTTTGGGTAGTAGTTCCTGAGGCGGAGAAGTTCTGGGTGGGGCAAGGAATGAGCTGTGGAAGTAGACAGGTGGGTCCAGGCATTAGAATGTCCCAGAAGAGACCAATATGGTGTCAGGGAGCAGGACTGATAGCGGCACCAAGAAGATACAGACACGGACTGCTACCAATGGCACATCTTGGTATGATGATAGTGATCGAATCTCTCTTGATGGAACTGAGAGATATGCATGGAACGGTTCCAACCATGAAGGATCACAAACATAGGACCCAGAAGCACCAGAGTCTCAATCTGGGGAGACTTCCCAACAGAGTGATCAGAACCTTTGCAGTTCGTGGCAATACTGTTCACAACTGATGGCAATCTATCCCAGACTGATGCGGCCAGTGAAAGTGAAGGATGAAGCAACCATCAGCTGGTTGACCTACAGGCATGATGCTGAGAAAGGAAAGGTAGAGATTCCTGATGAGGTAGTAGAGTGGGAGTTCTTGACGGAGATCCAGGAGGCTGTTGAGCAGGAGGTAGGTAGCCATCCTGAGAACCATTAGCAGGAAGGTTCTTAAAAGCTGGAGGATGGGAGCCACACTCCGGCTCAGTGTCAAGGTACCTCTTAAAGAGATTGCTAGGAGTGGGGTTCAAGATGAGGAATGATGGGCTGAAAGATCCAAAATCAATCACAAAGTGGACAGTTGGAGTTCCTTACCTCGTGCCCACCATGTCTTCCTGAGAGGAGCAGACTCAACTGTGTCCCTCTTTTGCCCTCTCGTGCCCTCTTTTGCCTTTGCAATGTGCTGCAGACTTGCTCAGCATCAGAGAGACCGATACCAACTCCCAATAACCCTCTATCATCGTCAGGGATATAACTGACCTAACTGAAAAGAACAGAAGAGATGCCACTCATTTCAAGAAAGAAGGCTGGCCATGCAGAGGTGAAGTCAATAGCTTTGGCTTGCAAATGGAAGCAGAGGCCAAGTGGAGTGGGTGATTTTGCATGGCTACATCCACAACTTTTAGAGATAGCTCCCAAAGGAAGAGGCAAAGGTGGAAGAGGAAATTTTTGAGGCCCTGAGTCATGAACCCTTTACAAATAGAATAGGTAGTCACATGGTAGCCTTCTTCAAGGCAGAAGAGACACTTGGAATGGCTATCTGAATGACGGATTTTTCCACCACATGAGGAACAATTCCTGAAGAGAGCCTTAGAGGCCATGCAAAGGACTCACTGCCAACCAGGTCAGAGACAGAAGTTAGAGACGATTGATGATAACACTACTCAGATGAAGTTCCATTAGCAAAACTTGATGACAGATGAAAAGGAACTATAATAGTTGCTATCTATAGCAGCATCCAGAAGGATGGGGTTACTGCCAAAAGCTACTCAGATTGGGAATATTCTGTAGATGGATCTGCACAGGTGCAAAGCCCATGTGTAAGGCATAGAGACCATGAAAAAAAAACATACTTTATCCCCAATTCTACCAGCTTCAACCAGAAATCCAAGTATTGTTCAACTTTCTAATAGCTTCTACTAGAGAAGCTTCAGGGATCATCACTAACTATACCAAGTGATAGGTCCACTGAAATGACACAGCAACTAAATGCTATCTGAACCTCCTGTGATTATGTCATTTCACACCAGCTTCAAAACATGAACAAGAGTGCAAATTCTTTATAAATTTTTCCAAATGTATATGTGGGGCTCATTTTACCACAGCTGAAAGGGATAAAGAACTTCCTGAGTCCCTGTCCATGAGTCTCCTACAACCTAACAATCCTCCTTCTTGGGTTCAATCTGAAAGATGGTTAAAATGACTTGGGATATGTGTGTACACAGGCCCAAACCATGGCTGAAAACAAAAGGCTGAAACCCACCCTCACTACCTCTTCTCATAATTTGTAACAACAAAATTTTGTAAAAAAAAACAAAAAACTGTTTACCATGACGTTTGAACTCTTATGAAAAACAGCTACAGCAGAAGAACCATGCTAGTACCTAGCCATGCAATAGAAGTGGAATAATGCAGCTATTTGCATTAATTAAAGATATTTGAAACTAACTCAAAACTCAGTGCTCAATGACTGGAACTAAGGGGTAACAACCAAGTTACAACATATGTTTACATTTACACCTAATTCAATGACAACATTTAAAACAGTTCCACTTACTAATATTTTGAATATTGGGTTCAAATAGGTGCAATTGTAAGCATGTATTTAAATCTCGTGTCTGGGTCTGGCCATGTTTCTTTTCAATGGGCAGCCATACAGCCTACAATCCAGGATTGTGGTACAGGTAAAGGGTCTAATACATCATCAAAGATCGGAGCTGTCTTCCCAATGAAAGTTGCTGTCACATTCAAAAATATTTTCTCTATTTTTTAAAAAAAAATATGGTGCAGAACATACATAATTGTAAAAAATGCATCACACAGATCTTGAGAGTTTCTTCCATCATAGTACCAAGCTGATCTGCATAACAAAGGGGCTAATATGTTACTTGAGAATAGCAGTCTTTCAAATGAAATGATGTCTTGAGGAAAAGTTATCACAGCTGAAACAGACATCCCACACGGATGTTGAATAGGCAGACAAAACTGCATTATTGCTGGGATACTAATCCGCTGTTATGTCCATAATCAAGAACAAGTAGAGATGTAACTCAGTTAACAATGTAGATGTATTCCTGAACATTACTTTGTTAACAGAAACTTTGGTACCAGAGGCAGAAATAACATGTAGGGAACAGGGATAGGTTCCTACACCACAAAAAGGAGAGCAGTTCAATAAGGTTCACCACACTTTTTAATCATAACTAAATATATGTACATGTGAAATGAAACAATCAGGGCAAGTAAACATGTATAAACAAACAAAAACATTTTCAACCTACTAGAGACCACTTGAAAGCTTTTTATAAAACGCATCCAAGGACAATTCTTTTTCTTTCACCAGCCTCCATCTTTCTCATAATTTCTACTTTGGTGGCCAACTTACAGATCTATGCTTTTTTTTTTGTTAACATACTGGGAAGAGATGGTAAGGCAGGATTATCGATTCGCCTTCTTTTGAATTTCATACATTCCCAATAAGGGATTCCAGGGGAAGCTGCTGTTTATCTTCCCTATTGCAAAAAGACACACACAGCTACAGGAGGATTAGTTTGAGCCTGCATCTTCCCCACCTCAATCTTCACTGAGCTATTTACTGCAGATATGCTGCTGCAACAGGATATTGAAAATGGATATTTCTTCAAGTCCTCCTTCACCATGCACCTTGTGAGACTGCTGCTAAAACCCTTCTAGCTATATAAATGATGAAGGGGGGGACTAAGAAATCATTAAAGACTTTGCAAAAAGGGACTTCTTTGTCAGAGGTTATGTTAGCTGAGGTATGCATGTAGTAGTGTAATTTAAAAGACACAACATATTTTTCAACTACTCAGACTAACATGTCTCATTGCCAATTATCCATAGCGTCTTGCTTCTTCATCTTACTTTAGTATTGCCTTGTCCTCTAAGTTGGAAAACTCTGAATAAAAACAAAACAAACCCCAAAACCCCCTTCACCTGTTTCATGAAGGATCCTAAGCTCTCATGAAGAGACAAGATCATAAATCCCATAACAGTTTAGCACAACAGAAAGAGTCCCATGACACCTTAGATACAAACCCTCAAACTACAATAAAGCTGCCTTTAAAGCATCCCAGGGTTGCTTTTGAAAGTTATACATAAAATTTCAGTTGTGAACAGAATTCTCTGGAAATCTTAGCAAGATTTTTATTACACTCACCATGTCCATTGCAATAGTAGATCCATTTCTCCTTGTTTGGGGTTGGGGTAGTAGATTTTTTCAAAACAGACTTTTCCACAATCGCATTCGGATCTTGCCTTGGTCCTTTCTTTAGAGTTCGTGAACTCTTCCGGACACTGCACACAACTATTACCACCAGAACAAGCAGCAAGAGGAGAACTATCATCCATGGCAAGTGCTCATTGATATCAAAATGCCTATGGCCAGCCTGTCTAGGGGATCCTCTTTTAGGGGGCTTATATGGAATGCTGGACTTTACATTGCCACTCATTTCTAGTGCTGGCAGTCCTTTAACGATGGACGGGGCATGCTTGTGATAATGGATCTGCTGGTGATTTAAAGGCTTGGGATACTGCAGGGCTGTCACATTGACAACTACTGTTTCATTCTTTGAGGTTTCATTGTAAATGTCTGTTGGCGCCATCATATCAGTGTACATACTTGGGGGAGGAGTGGCAGCAAAGCTGGAAGCTGAAGAGTTCACACCTAATAAAAGAAATATAGTATTAGACAGGAAACAGAAAGCAGAGAAACTATGAGCAATTAATATAATTCTCACCAATATAGCCTTAAATCTGGCTGGGTATTAGAGCAGGAACACCCATCAAGAGGCAATTCAAGTTGTACTACAGAGCCATTGAGAGTGCATATAAGCATAAAGAAACATGGCAGCTACTGCTCTTAGGGACACATTTAGAGATATAACTATTTCTCCACTGTACAGAGTTCAGGAGAAGCAAACTGTCTGGGACTGCAGCAGAAGCAGGGTGTTCACAATGCCCATAAGCAACTGAGATGCAAAAATCCCATGACAGACTATTATTTATAAAAAGAAAAACCTATTCATACATACAGGGTCAAAAGTAAGGAGCAAATCGGCTCCAGAATCACTGATATTTAAATACGTCTAAAAGATGGTGAATGTTAGAGGAAGTATGGCCCATTTCATAAGGAAAAAAAATCACAGCAAGTAGTCTTTGGATGCCTGTCTGCTAATGTACCAAGCCCCTTACTAAACGTCATCCAGGTATTTCCAATACTGACAAAGATATATTTATTTCAACCCTTCAACTTTTGTACAACCAAAAACTGTTTGCACACTTTACTTTCATACTCATCTACTAATATTATCCTTTTAAATATTTTATCTTTCAGATTTTAATACTAATGATTTATTTGTAAAGTTGTGTTGGTCACCTTGAAACAATTTATACATGTCATAAAATAAACCACCACCAATTTGATTAAGCATCTGTGGAAAACAGACTTTACAGCGTCTACAGGACAATTTTTATGGCTGGAAGTCTGAAAGCAAACACGATTCTTGGCTGCATCAGTAGGAGTATGGTATCTAGATCAAGGAGGTAATGGTACCACTCTATTCTGCATTGGTTAGGCCTCATTTGGAATACTGTGTCCAGCTCTGAGCACCTCAATTCAAGAAGGATATTGACAAGTTGGAACGTGTCCAGAGGAGGGCGACCAAAACAGCGAAGGGTCTGGAAGCCATGCCCTATGAGGAATAGCTTAGGGAGCTGGGTATGTTTAGGCTGCGAAAGAGAAGGTTAAGAGGGGACATGATAGCCATATTTAAATATTTGAAGGGATATCATGTCGAGGAGGGAGCAGGCTTGTTTTCTGCTGCTTCAGAGACTAGGACAAAGAGCAATGGATTCAAGCTATAGGAAAGGAGATTCCATTTGAACCTCAAGAAGAACTTCCTGACGGTCAGAGCTGTCCGGCAGTGGAATATGCTGCCTCGGAGTGTGGTGACGTCTCCTTCTTTGGAGGTTATTAAGCAGAGGCTGGATGGCCATCTGTTCGGAATGCTTTGATTCTGTGTTCCTGCATAGCAGGGGGTTGGACTCAATGGCCCCTGGGGTCTCTTCCAACTCTATGATTCTATGACCTCCTGGCCCAGACAAAGACCCTGCTTCACTCTCAAGTTAAGAGTGTGTGTGTGTGTGTATGCACATGCACATTCCCTTCTATGGAGAGAAGGCTCTTCTGCTCTACCACTGGAGGTAAGACAGACAGACACAGCAGACAGCAGCCAAAAGGTGAGGGAAGCTGTGCTGCTGCACAACACCTTGGTAAGACATTGGGCATCATTATTCAAGCCCTGGTGGCGCAGTGGTTAAATGCCAGTACTGCAAGCCACAAGGTTGTGAGTTCGATCCTGCCCGGCTCCAAGGTTGACTCAGCCTTCCATCCTTTCGCAGGTCGGTAAAATGAGCACCCAGCTTGTTGGGGGCATGTATAGAAATGTATCGAAATACATGCTATTTGTAAGTTGTTCGCTGCCTCGATCCATATGGAGAGGCGGGATACAAATAAATAATTTTTTAAAAAAAGCAACCTTCTAAGCCATGGTGATGTCCAAATGGTGAGAATGTGGAATACAAATCCGTTTGATAAATCACGAAGTCCAAGTTTAAGTGGTTCTTGAAAATATATATTCGGTGATAACGTTTAGATCACCGACACCAAAGAGATACTGTGAACACATACTCATTCTGCAGCCCCTACCAGTCCCTACTATTTTTAAAACAAGAAGTCAAATATTAGTGTTAGAAAACATTCAAATCATGAAAGTACCCAGATGATGGGGGAAAGAGCGATAGTGTGTATACAATTAAAATTCAATTAGAAATTCAAGACCAGTTGGAGCCATCACCCAATGAGAATCTGTACTCATCAGCCTACTGAAAATATGGAAAGAGAGAAAGCATAGACTAAAGCAGTCCTCTTCAATCTGGTATCCTCCAGACCCTACTGGCGTCAGGATGCATGGCTCCTGTCATAGTATGCTAGCCGAACAACAATTTATGTTACAGAACAGGCTTAATAGATCAAAGGGGAGTTATAGGCTGCCAGCACTACAATGTATCAATTTCCAATTTCTGTTTGGAAATATGTATCCAGTTTGGAGACTGAAAGTATCCCAAGGTGCCAAATGGTTAATTGCTGCAGTGCTTGATGTCACTTTGCATCCAGCAAGAAGGGGAAAGATCAGAAGGGGTGAAAGTGAAACTAGCAAGAAGGTGTTACGGGAATGGGCATGGCACAGATAAGGCGATAGGAACTTGTCTGGCTCCTAGGTTGAAAGATACATAAACAAAGGAAGGGTCTGAGAAAATCTGGTACTTGTGGGGTGATACAACATTTATGACTTTCAACAATCATTGTGATGTGTGCCTAAATTTGTATGACAAGGTTTAAAATCTGTAACCATCCAACATACAGTAGTCTCAGCCACTTTTGAGGGAAGCTGCTGTGCTGCTTGTCTGCTCAGTTCTTCTGTTCTAATTCTGAGTGCTGTTTGTGAGTGCCAGTTATCTAGGACATGATAATTAGTCAGGTTGGTTGGGGCTGATGGGAGTCTATAGCATCAGGAGGACAAACAAGTTGGGGAAAGCCAGCTTAAAGTGCTAGGAGCACAGAAGTATCTATTGATTCTAATAGTGCAATCTTAAGCAGATCTATATAAAAGTTCCACTGAATTAAATGAAATTTACTCTCAGGTAAGTGTCCATAGGACTGCAACTATGACATCCTCCCACATGCATGCATGTGGATATCAATGGCAGACTTATTTTAGTCAGGTAACTATATGCCACAGTAAGCTAAATATACTGAGGAGTAACACAGGCTGAAACAAATCCTAACCAGAAGTGTCTTACTGGCACCTGGGGGCAGGGCGTCTAATGCAAATTAAAGTGGAACCTAACAGGATTCTCTTTGGAAAGCAATCCAAATCACAACTACTGCTTTCCAAAAACCATCCCCCAAACTTCAGACTTGATACTCATGACACAGTGTCGTGTGCCCCAGCACAGCTATCTGGCAATGCTCTGTACTCACCTTTGGGAATAGGAGTAGTAGAATAAATTTTGTAGTGTTGTTCATCTGCTTTGGGACTTGACAGAAGTCCAGCTGCACTCTGGAAACCTGGTGGAAGTCCACAGATGTTGTCTCTCTCTTTTGTTCCTGGTTTTATCACCACCATATTTTTTTGTGAGCAGTTTGTGAATGCTTTGCATCTCAATACACTAGAAGGCACAGCAGAGAAAGAGCCAGGAGGGCATGGTTTGCACTTGATGTCTTCAGTTTCAGTTCCTTTCTTTTTTAAGCCCCATCCAACTTGGCACACTGAATAAGGGGTGCAGGTGGTGCCATTTAGAAACTGTCCAGATGGACAGATGCATTCACGGTCAGTCAAAGAAGTACAATGCGTTTTTTCAACCATTGGCAGCACGCAACGCCTTCTACACAAATGACATCTCTCTATACCATTTTCATGCTTCGTGAAGGTCCCACTGGGACAAGGGCTGCACTCTCTTAAGGTTGTAATTGTGCAGTGCTTAGATACATAGGTTCCTGCAGGACACTTGTCACAAATCAGCTGTGTGCCACTGGCATGGTCGTGGTGATTGTATGTGCCAGAAGAGAGGTTTATGGCATTCTGTTCAGATGTCAACTCTGACTGAGCATCAATGGTACCAAGGAACATAAATCCCTGAAATATATGTACAAATTTAAGTCAAATATAACCCATAAAGCAGATCATGCAAGTCATATCAGCTTTATTCTGCTTATTGGTCAACAGTTAAAAGTAATAGTATTCAGAATACAGTTCAGGTCTCCTGTCTTATAGACATGTCCTGCAAACTGACCAACCAATAAGGTCTAAACAAAACTCCAAACACTTCCGTACATACCCATGAGGGGCAGACTGTCTTTCAGGCCCAAAAGGCCTGGCATTCTGAAAGGACTCTGGTGAATGCAAGGCTTGAGGCTCAAAACAGATCACTCCCTCCCATCCAGCCCCAGAACTACTCCATACAAGACTTACTTGCTCCCCTATCTTCTTTTCCACTCATTGGTTGTTCTTCTTCTCTGACCTGGGCTTCAGAAAGTCCATTTTCTCACCTCCCTTTCAATATCTCCCTTTTTCTTTCTTTCAGTAACCCCCCTCCATCCTTCAGATTAGCCTGCCTAACAACAGAGCAATGAGATGTATTTTCCCTAATTCTAATATTTTTTCTCTCCTTTCTATTTTACTGGCCTTTCTGATCTCTTGCATCTGAAAAAGAAAGAGCCAACCTACTCACAAATTCTAATGAGTTCCAATAACCTGGCTCCCTTAAACTGGTTCCCTGAAGGCACATACACACTCTTGGGTTCGGAACTGGGATGGGCCTTTTTGTTTAACAAAACCATCCTATTTTGTAAGGCATCAGCAGCAGAGTCTTTACCTCTTTTTTAAATATTAAGATCCTGTTCCCTGCACATTCACTGTGATGTTTCAGCAGCAATTGTCCAATGGCTCTGATAACAATCAGAATGTATATCCACTCAATAGCCACAAGCAGGCAGGCACAGATGAACTTTCCTCTTTTAATCATTCACTTGATATATCTGTCCTAGGAATTTTCAAAATTCTCTTCTGCAAAAGTATCTTATACACGTAAGCTTTCTTTTAATTTGAATTGAGATTACTAGAGCTAAAAAAAAGGTAATCAAACTTGTGGCCTGGATGGGATTGAACATGTAGTCTAGGAATCATCAGGGCCACATCCTAAACCCGAGGTTCCCAAACTTTTTGCTGGTCAGATCAGCTACTGTGGTCCCTTAGTCCCAAAGCGGTGGCCAGGATGCAACCAGCCAGACAACAGCAGATTTTGGCACTATCAGTTGTGAATTAATGGTACTATCCTATTTTAATATCAAATTAGTCTTCAGAGGGTCTGGAAGCCAGGCCCGGTGAGGAGCCTCTTAGGGAGCTGAGTATATTTAGTCTGCAGAAGAGAAGCTTAAGAGGGGACATGATAGCCATGTTTAAATATCTGAAGGGATGCCTCGTAGAGGAGGGAGAGGGCTTGTTTTCTGCTGCTCCAGAGAACAGGACAAGGAGTAATGGATTCAAACTGCAGGAAAGGAGATTCCACCTGAACCTCAGGAAGAACTTCCTGATAGTTAGAGTTGCTCAACAGTGGAATATGCTGCCTCAATTGAGTGTGGTGGAGTCTCCTTCTTTGGAGGTTTTTAAGCAGAGGCTGGATGGCCATCTGTTCGGACTGCTTTGATGTGGATTCCTACATGGCATGGGGTTGGACTGGATGGCTCCTGCGGTCTCTTCCAACTCTATCATTCTATAATTCTATAAACTGTTAATAATGTATTGACACAGTGTTTTCGTACAGCAGGTAGTCCTATAATTCAGCTTTCTTCACGTAGACACACTGATTCTGGAGATATCATGGCTCAGCTATCCCATTTCAGGCAGCATCTGATGATCCAGAGGCTGCAAGTGAAGCATTTTACTATTTTATGCAACTGAACATACCCAGCTTCACAAGACTCAGAACAGTCCTTAGTCTGGTGCACCAAAACCTTCAAGCAAAGTTATACAGCAGTCAAAACTGGACAAACTGTGCCCATGACTTTTGAATGAAATCATGGCTTCTAGGACAAATACACAAGCCCACGGTGCATCTGGGCAACCTCAGGAGGGTGGGGCAAACTCCATAACTCTCTCCCTCAGACTACTACCCTAGTTCTAAGCTGTATCAACTGCAACCCCTTTCAGAGTTTAGAAAAGCCAGCAAAACTATCAACTGAAGAAAATACGGAAGGCATGCAAACACATTAAGATTAAATGAAGTTAATGAATGTGTTTTAAACATCAAGTAACTCTTAAGAGTCACACCTCTAGGGACCCTTTAGTGTGTATATGAAGTTTCATGCGTCTACCTTTCATGGTCTTAGATTACTGCTCTTTTATTAAGACCACGTGCCTCTCCAGGTGTTCTCTTATCCATCCCTTCCGCCTTTCTCCACCTACCATTAACTTTTAACTATCACCGCCCCCAGTTTCACTCAACGACCCACCCACCCACTGCTGAAAAAACTAGGTTAGTTGCAGCACTGAGGCTCACCTGAAAACAGGCTACGTCCTTCGCCCACATTTTGAGAAATGCCGATCTAAAAAGGCTCTGAACAACAGTATAAATAAAGCAAGTTCTTTCATCTACCTCCCAAGGGTCCTAACTCCAAAACTATTGCTAGGCAACAGCTGCAAACACATTGCTCTGAGCCAACAGAAGAGTTTTTTACTGAACTGATGCACAAAAACAACTTATTATCTCCATAGGATAAAATAGACTGGGAAACTGCATTTCAAGTAAAAATATATTACAGTTCTACTAGGGCAAAGCACATAATAGAGCTTTCCTTTTGTCTAATACAAGCTGTTCCATAAAAAGTAGCACAAATACAGAAATAATAAAGTCTGTATAAGGGGGAATATACCTATCAACCTGCTGGAAATCACTCAAACTTTCAACTCTTATGAGCCATTTCTTATCCCTTCCACCAAAAAGCTGGCACAAACCACACACAAAGTGATCTCTCCTGCAGTGCCTAATTTCAAATTATTACAGTCAGCTGTTATCTGAATACAAGTCAATGAACATACACCCTTCCCACCAATTTCTGGTTATAATGATGGAAAATGGCTCATCTATTTTAACACAGGACACAATTTCAGCCCTTGAATTAAGCAGAGATGTGCAGCGGAAAATGTTCCAGAAATTTTTCCAGTGCTATATTTTTCTGTGAAAAAATTCCATGCTGTCTGGGCTGTCATACTGCAATCAAACATGTTACAAGACAGGATAAGAACTTCTAGTTATTTTTCTAAGACAAGCAAACCATACTCTTCAGAAAAACAGTCATAACAACTGAGCACATTTTTAAGCTTGTTTCTATTTCACTAAAACTTTTGCTTCTCAATAGTCACAAGTACAAGTAGTCAAGATTTACCCACAGAGTCATACCCATCTTTTAGTGAAATAGAATACTGAAGTTGTTGAACTTAATCAGCTTTTTCTCAAATTAAAATGGAGTTGATAAGTACTGCAGAGAGTGAGTAAAGCTGAAGACACTAACTGCATGTCACCAAATGATAATAAAACTGTTGATATATTAGATACAGCTCTCTTTAGACCTATGTCCTTAAAAACAGCATTCTTTCAGATCCAGGCTTTTTTTTTTACTGAATGCTAAGGAAATATATGCTGCTGTTTTTGCTGTGTTTGTCTTTTCTGACTCTGCTGTGTTTGTTGTTTCTGACTTACAACAACACTAAGGTAAATCTATTATGGGGTTTTCTTGGCAAGATTTGTTCAGAAGGGAGCTGTTGTTGCCTCCCTCTTAGGCTGAAAATCCAGTGGGTGTCCACCACCAAGCAGGGATTCAAACTCTGGACTCCTCCATGCAATATCTGGTTAGCCAACCGACTGGTGTACCAACCCTTCTTCAATATGAAGATTCTCACATAGTCGAGGACAACTTTGTGGTTAGTGCTCCACCACTTTTTCGGAGACACTAACATTATAGTTTCCAATGGGACAGCAGTATAAGTCTGTTGCACCAAAAACAGAAGACTAACAAATTGAGACTAACAAAGAATCGAGATGTAAAAGTTTTGCGTGACCGTGGGTCATAGGCACGTTGTGTTTCATCCAGATAAGAAGTAAAAAATCCAAGGGGTACACAAACTTGATATCTTTTTATGCACGTGACAAAATTTCAGTTGAAAAGATCACAATCCTCAGTCAACAGATATTAATCCAAATACAAACACATTTGTCTGGTACCTCTAATTCTGTCTTGTCCTGCTGCTTTTGCACTTTAAGGAGGGAGTGGCAAGTGTTGCATCTTTTTATCAAAACCACCATTATTAGGACTATCTTCAGTTGGACTAGAGTTATTTATTATTTACAGTATTCATACCCCAATCTTCACCCACACAGACTCTCAGAGATGCTTACAAATTGTTAATTTGACAGTTCCCAGCATTCAAACATAATACACAAGGAAAAGGGAATGATGGTGGGGGAGAAGATTAGGTCTAGCAGATACTACCACTACTACTTCTCTCCCTCCCAAGGCAGTGAAGCAGCAGTTGAGATGGAGGGACAGCCTTTCATCTGTTTCTGGGGCCAGGCATAATGGAACTATGGCCCTTTCCACACGCTGAGGAAAAAACGGCCGAAAACACGCTAGGACAGACCTTACCTGCATCCGGGTAAGTCCGTCGCTGCGTGGAGCAGCACTTTTTCGCTGCTCCACACTCGTCAGCATCCCGTGGCGTCCTGCGGCGTCCAAAATGGCGGGTTATGACTGGTGGAGGCTCTCCACCAACCAGAGAAGCTCGCCAGCCAGAAAGCCCGCCCCCGGCAGATCTGCAGGCACGTCCTTGTGCGCGCCTGCAAATCCACACCGGGCATGGCAACGCGGCTGCACGTCCCGTGCCTTTTAAAAACCACATGAAAAGTGGTTTTCAAAAAGCACGCGGCACCGTCACCTCCGGTCACTCTAGCGTGGATTGGGGTGTGGAATTACACAAAAGTAATCCGCCCCAATCCATTTTACGGTGTAGATGATCTCCGTCAGAGGTTGCACTACACCGTTTTAATACCCCCGTGTGGAAAGGGCCTATGCCTGCCTTTTCTTCTCTCCCTCTGAGATCACAGCAATTGCAGTTGGGATATTCTTTCATCATTTTTAGGAATTGTACATTGCCTTTGGAACCATGGTGGGCTGAGAGGCAATAAATAAATGCCTTGAAAATACACATACACTTTAAAAAAATCTCTCAGAATATTCTTGCAATGTCACCAGGAATGCTCTTTCTGAAAATCACTTTGTCCATCTCTACTCAGAGCAGAATAAAC
The DNA here is from genome assembly GCA_948474755.1 of Ctenosaura bakeri. Lineage (NCBI taxonomy): Eukaryota > Metazoa > Chordata > Lepidosauria > Squamata > Iguanidae > Ctenosaura > Ctenosaura bakeri. Next base: position 672,924 of record CAOLHI010001654.1, read on the forward strand.
AGTCTTTGTCTCTCAGAATCACTTCCTACATTTCTAGGAATATTAATCAGCCTCATACTAACCTATATGGGGAAAAAGCACTGGTATCTTCAATTAGAAGACCAGGATGAGGGTTGTAAAAATAACAAGCAGGGGGTACAGTCACATTTTTGTGGCCCCTAGGAAACATCCTACCATTTAAATTAAAAACTCCACACCCCCAAACACATCATACTATGTTTTAGACTCTCCCCCAATCTGTTTTAGGCCCAGGAGACACCTCTATTTCATAGAATCAAAGAGTTAGAAGAGACCCCAGGGGCCACTGAGCCCAACCCCCTGCTATGCAGGAACACAGAATCACAGCATTCCCAACAAATGGCCATCCAACCTCTGCTTAAAAACCTCCAAAGAAGGAGATGTCACCACACTCCGAGGCAGCATATTCCCATTTCACTGCCGGACAGCTGACCGTCAGGAAGTTCTTCCTGAGGTTCAAGTGAAATCTCCTTTCCTGCAGCTTGAATCCATTGCTCCTTGTCCTAGGCCCTTTTCGCATTTAGGCTTCTTGCGCGAGCGGGGGAGGGCGGCTCGCGCAAGAAGCCTTCTCCAGGAGGCTGTCGCTTCCCCCCTCCTTCGTTCCGCACGCCAAGGAACCAGCGGGGAAGCGGCAGCCTCCCGGAGGCGGCGACGGCGGCTCGCGCGTCCATCCCCCCCCGCGTGCGCAAGAAAGGAGCCTGTCCCTTCCGCACCCCCCGCTCGCGCGAGAAGCAGGAGCCGCTCGCGCCGCCCCCCCCGCGCGCGCCAGGAGCGACAGACAGTCGCGCCCGCCCCCCGCGCGCGCCAGGAGCGACAGACAGTCGCGCGGGGAGGCGGCGGCGCGGGCTCCTTTCTTGCGCGTGCGCGCGGAGGGCGACACGACTCCCGCTTCTCGCGCCCCCCCGCGCGTGCGAGAAGCGGGAGTCGCGTCGCCCCCCGCATGTGCACGAGAAAGGAGCCCGTTGCGCCGCCCCCCCGTGCGCACGAGAGAAGCAAAGGCAGTCGCGCCCGCCCCCCCCGCGCGCGCACGCGAAGCGGGAGGCTGTCGCGAGCAGCCCCCCGCCCGTGCGAAGCAGGATGCTCTCGCATCCGCCGCGCTAGCTCCCCGCCCCGCCCCTTCCTTCCGCACGGGCGGAGGGAAGGAGGCGCGACCCGGCCGCCTCCCCGACGCACCGCACTACAGGTGAGTGCGTGTGGGCGCCGGGAGCATAGCGCGAGCGCGGGGTGATTTTCGCTTGAAAGCGAAAATCAAAAACCCCGTGCTCGCGCCGCTGCAGCCCCGTGAGAGCGCCGGAAGTGGGAGCGCGTCGTGCGGAGCGACGCTCCCACTCCCGCACGGCTCACGGGGCTATTTCGCCCGGGAAAGCCCGTGCGAAAAGGGCCTTAGTCTCTGGAGCAGCAGAAAACAAGCCTGCTCCATCCTCGACATGACATCCCTTCAAATATTTAAACATGGCTATCAACCTTCTCTTCTGCAGACTAAACATACCCTGCTCCCTAAGTCGTTCCTCATAGGGCATGGCTTCCAGACCTCTCACCATTTTGGTTGCCCTTCTGTGCACATGTTCCAGCTTGTCAATATCCTTCTTGAACTGAGGTCCCAGGAGATCACAGAATGATTGAAATTCATTTTGTTAGCTTTGGCCCTGCTCTCCAATCTGTCAAGGTTATTTTGAATTTTGATCCTGTCCTCTGGCGTCTTAGCAACCCCTCCCAGTTTGGTGTCATCTGCAAATTTGATCAGCATGACCTCCACTCCTTCATCCAAGTCATTGATGAAGATGTTGAATAGCACTGGGCCCAGGACAGAACCGTGGCACCCCACTAGTCACTCCTCTCCAGAATGAAAAGCAGTCATTCATGATCACCCTTTGGATTTGGTCGGTCAACCAATTACAAACCCACCTAACAGTAGCCCCTGTCCAGCCAGCATTTTACTAGTTTCTTTGCAAGAATATCATGTGGAATTTTGTCAAAGGCCTTACTGAGGTCAAGATATGCTACGTCTACAGCATTCCCTTCATCTATCAAGCTTGTAACCCTATCACAAAAAGAGATAAGATTAGTATGGCATGACTTATTTCTGAGAAATCCATGCTGGCTTTTAGTAACCATGGTATTGCTTTCTAAGTAATTACAAACTCAATGTTTAATGATCTGCTCTAGGATCCTTCCTGGTATTGATGTCAGGCTGACCAGACAATAATTATTTGGGTCCTCTTTTTTCCCCTTCTTGAAGATAGGGGTGACATTTGCCCTCCTCCAGTCTGCTGGGACTTCTCCTGTTCTCCAAGAGTTCTGAAAGATTATTGCAAGTGGTTCAGAAATGACTTCTGCCAGTTCTTTTAATATCCTTGGATGTAATTCATCTGGCTCTGGACACCTGAATTCATCTAGTTTAGCCAGATATTTCTGTACTGCTTCTTTGCTTATTCTGTGCTGCACTTCCCTCACTTGCTCCCCATGCCCCAGGTTGGGTACTTCTATTCTTTTGGGAGAAAACTGAGGCAAAGAAGGTATTGAATAGTTCTGCCTTCTCACTTCCCCCCATTATTAATTGGTCATCTTCTCCATGCAGTGACTCTATCATTTCCCTGTTTTTCCTTTTGCTGCGGACATATCTAAAAAAGTCCTTTTTATTGTTTTTGATGTCTCTGGCAAGCCTGAGTTCATTCTGCGTTTTAGCTTCTCTGACTTTCTCCCTACATCTCCTGGCTATTTGCTTGAATTCCTCTTTGGTGGTTTCATCATTCTTCCATTTCCTGTATATGTTCCTTTTAACACTTAGCTCAGCTGAGAGCTCTTTAGTCAACCATTCCGGTTTCTCAGACCTGCCATTTTTTCTCCTTATTGGCACAGTTTTCAACTGTGTCTTCAGTATCTCACTTTTAAGAAACTCCCATCCGTCATGAATGTCTTTCTCTTTTAGTATTCTTGACCACGTGATTTCAGCAACTCCTCAAGTTTACAGAAATCAGCTTTCTTAAAGTTTAGGATGTATGTCTGGCTACACTCAGCTTCTCCTTCCCACTGAATGACAAATTCCAAAAGAGGATGGTCATTCCCTCCTAAGGATCCCACCACCTCCACTTGATCAACTAGGTCATCCCTGTTGGTCAGGATCAGATCTAAAATAGCCGATCCCCTTGTTGACTCTTCTATCTTCTGGACCATGAAACTGTCTGCAAGGCAAGCGAGTTGGACCTTGCGGTCTTTGCAGAATTTGACTGCCAACAAATATCAGGATAACTGAAATCTCTCACTAACATGGCATCTCTCCTTTTTGAATGTGTGGTCATCTGCTCCGGGAAGGCCTCATCCAAGTCCTCAGGCTGGCCCGGAGGCCTGTAGCAAACCTCCACAATCACATCCCTCTTGTTTCTCGCTCCCTTAATTCTCACCCAGATGCTCTCAACTTGGCTTCCCAGATTTAAGTCCTGGATCTCTTCACAGTTAAAAACATTCTTGACATATAAGGCTACTCCTCCTCCTTTCTTGTTTGGTCTAGTTCTGCAAAACAGGCTATACCCCTCTATTCCTACATTCCAATTACGAGATCATCTCACCAGGTTTCAGTGATGCCTATTAAATCATATTTATTTTGTTGTACTAAGAGTTGGAGTTCATCTTGCTTATTCCCCATGCTCTGTGCATTAGTGTAGAGACACTTGAGACGGTGTGCCCTTTGTGGAAGTCCTGTCCTAAAGTTACTTTCTCTCTCCCTGTTGGTCTCAGGAAGTGATCCATAAGTTGATTTCCAGTTCAGTTCTCAAGCAAATAAATGACTTTTCTAGGCAAAAAAACAGTACAGAATTGGGGAGAACTGTAGCAAAATTACACACAGCTATCAGACACACAGAGACATTCATTGTACAGAGGTATGGACAGAGTTTTGTGTGGAATTTTATCACTTTAGAAGGAGTGTGTGGCTAGGGGAAGTGTAATCCAGCAAGGGAACAAATGCAGCCTTCCAATCCCTGGCAGTTGCCCACCCTGATCACAGCATAAATCTACATATGACAGGCTAGTGTAATTATCATAGCCTCACATCAACCTAACTGTAGCCTAGCGGGCTAAGAAATCAAATTTCCCCCTTTTGCACGCAGAAAATACAAATACCAGTTCTACAGAATGAAAGATTTTCTTATGACCCCAAGTTGCAGGGTGGCATTACAGATGAAGTCTAAAAAGATTAAAGGCTGCTGGATGGGGCACTCTGATGGCTTCAGCAATGAAAAAGTCTCATTCGATGGTTTTCTCAGTTTCTTGGAAGCATCTGCCACAAAGCTGTGTCTGGCATTCATACACTACTGCATGAAGGGGAAAACACGGGGTTCTACCAACAGTGCAACATGGGGATTGTCTGTTACAAGAGTAAATAAATCCTGTCACTAGGAGATACTGCCTCTCCCTCGCTGGCACTCATACCTCCCCTGAGCAAGAGCAAGAGAGCCTTCTCCTAATTCTGCGTGCATTGTAGAAACCTGAGGAGGAGCATTTTCATGTGCAAGGCATGAAAGACTACTCTGCTCTCACCTGTGCCAGCAAACTTTGAAGAAAGGGCATGTAAATCACAGTTTCTATGGCTAGCTCTTCCCATAGTGCTGAGCTTCAGATTTGTGTGAAAACTCTGAGACGGGAACTGGTAATGATGATTGTATGCAGTTCACTAACCAATCTCATTATTAATATTCAATGTTTTCTAAGCACCTTAAGGTCAATTAAAGAGTTTTTTTAAAAGGTCCACTCTTACAAATAATAAAAGATGCATAGTTCCCCAAGTACATCTATGGGACAGTTCAAAACTAGAGATAACACCAATAAGCCTGAGGGTCAGGAATTCCCTCCTTCCACTGTGCACACTGATTCCTTCCTGATACCACCACCATCTATTTCTACACCACAATCACTGTACTTGGTGCTTTACAAGTAAAAGACCAACTAAACAGATTATACTTTGAAATTCTGTTTTCAAATTTGGCTTGAGGAAAACCACAGTTCGTAATTTCATCCAAAACGGCAAAATGCGATGCCAGCCATCTGGTTTTCCATTAAGTTTGAAGCACTTCTGTGTACTATTCATTGCTGATTCAAATAAATGTTGTGCCAAGGGTCACAGGATGTATTTTAGCAATGTATATATGTGCCAATTCAATTTTCCAACTTTTTTTTATAATAATTCTTTGAAACATAAGAGTCTTTTTAAAAGAGTTGATAAACTACAACCGCTATATCTTCAGGGCTGAGTAATTTAACTCTCATGCATTTTTTTTACTGATTGAAAATGAAGCAGTCTTCAAGACTTCCTCCTACAAATTAGCCCCTGAGTGAGTGAGTTCATGACATTTTTGTCTACAACTGATGATATTCAAAGTGCTATACAAAAAAATTTTCCTTGAGGGAAAAAACAAAAACAAAAAAAATGTACTTCTGGCTAAAATGCTGAATGGTATTTTCTTCTGGAAATAAATCTCAGATCACAGAAGAATACATTTAGCTATACAAATGGAACCAAGGGAATACCAGAGTGCTGCAAATAACAGCCAGATGTCATGTTGTCCTTGAAAAAAGCTGAGCATATAATGCCACAAAAGAGCAGTTCACACCCAGTGAGCTATGCAAATATAGCCATGTCTGGGTACTTCTAGAGACTCAGCAACAAAATGCTTTCACTAGCAGTGACAATGCAAAGGAGAAGGACAAACTCATCAATTCATGCTTTGTCATACAGGCCTGCTAAAGATATGAATCCTGCTGATTTCAATCACGGTTCAGTTAGAAAATAGGACTCTCCCATTGCCTCAATATTAATGTCATTTAATATGTGGGCAGAGTCGTCATTTCAGACAGAGCTGGGAAAGGCTCCTGGCTGAAACCACGGAATCAACAGTGCAGTAGACAATACAGAGCAACAAGGACTAATACAGTGACTTGATTAAGGCAGCATCCTATGTTAGCTGCACCAATGCTGACAAAAAGCTTCAGAAGGAAGAAAGGTAGTATGCAAGGCTGCTCACAGCCTCTTAATCATGATAAATGAACAAATAAGTGGTTAGCATTGGTCTGGGGCTTGGGAGACTCAAGTTCTTGTCCTCTCTAAGCCATAAAACTTACTGGGTAATCTTCAGTCAGTCAGATCTGATTTACCTCACAGGATTGTTGTTAGGGTAAAACAGGAAAGTAAGAGCCAGACAAGCTACCCTGAGCTCACTGGAAGAAAGGCAGAATAGCAAGGTAATTAATAAACAGTAAAATAAAGAGATCCAACAGCAACGTGTAGGCTCTTTCTGCCATAAGCTCTGTATCTGGCACCTTGCTGACTGGGCTTGTTCCAGATCAGGCATGCCTTTAACAGGATGGTTACAAAAGAAGATGGTAGATACAAATGACAAGAGCTTCAAAATATCTACAACAAAGCTCACCTATGATCATTCACTCAAGCACTTCAAAGACCATCTCAGTTAGTTTTACAATGAGTTCTTATAGAAAATCAGTATTAATGTGACATTCAGAGTGGGAAACTAAAGATAACAAAATGCCTTGTCTAGTGAATTCATGCCAGAGATGAGACCTGAAAAAAGATTTTACTCCCTCATAGTTCATACTTTGACATTTCAAAACCACAGGGGAAAAGAAATAGGGTGGGTAATGAAGTACCTTGAGCAACTTAAAAACCAACACACTCACTGTGGTGTTAGCTTTTCTAGTCTTTTTCTAACTAACAATCAGAGTTGGAAAAGACCACTGGGAGCTATCTAGTTCAACTCCCTGCAAGCAGGAAGCACTCTGAAAGATGCCCATCCAACCTGTGTTAAAAGACCTCCAAACATGGGAAGCCCACCTGCATCTTCAGACCATCTATTCCACTGGCAAACAGCTCTCGCAGTGCTTCCAAAAGTTTAAGTGGAATCTCCTTTCCTGTAATTTGAATCCATCTGTTCATGTTCTAACCTCTGGAGTAGCAAAAAAAACAGGCTTGCTCCATCTTCTATATGGCATCTCTTCATGTATTTAAGGATGGTATCATGTCACCTCCTGGCTTTCAATTTTCTAAGCTAAGCATTTTCAGCTCCCTAAACTCCCTGGAAACCATAAAGTTTGGTTTCCAGACCTTTCATCATCTTGAGTGGTCTTCTCTGTACACATTCCCATTAGTCATTATCCTTCCTGCCCAGAAACAAACACTGTATTCCAGGTAAGATCTGACCACACCAGAACAGAGTGGCACTACTACCGGTACTTCCTTTGATCTATACTGTATGCACTACACTCCTGTTGATGCAGCCCAGAATTGCATTGGCTTTTTCGACACTGTTGGCTCTTGTTTAGCCTGCTGTCTAGTAAGAAACCCACATTCTTTTCAGATGTGCTGCTTTCAAGCCAGGTGTCACCTATCCTGTACCTGTGCAATTCATTTTTCTCACTTAAATGAAATACTTCATGATACATACTGTGTCATTATCAGCTGGAAATGGCAGGAATATATAGATCAAATAAAAGATCAGTAGATAACAGAGTGAGATGCCAGTAAAGTGCTAAAAGTAAAAACAGGGTTACACCCTTATTCTTGCCACTGTCACTGAACCAAACAATAAAAATTCAAATCCCCTGTACACAAACTACCAGATATTTAATGGTGGCATCAAGCTCCTGACCAACAAGTAATTTTCTTTAAAATAGAAAGCTGTATTTTATACAAAATCAGGAAAAAAACTAACAGGAAAAAGATAAACTCACTTGAAATGTACTACTGGAGGAATTGTACCATGTACCACCAAAAAGAGAAATGAACAGGTCTGTGAGCAAATCAAGCCTTAACTCTCACTCTCAAAATGACTCAAACAAAGTTATTGTATTTTGGACACATCACAAGACAACACAATTCACTGGCGAAAACAGTAACACTTGGTAAATGGAAAGCAGCAGAAAAAGCAAAATGGCCACATTACAGATGGTTTCTACGATTCCACGGATTGATTAAAGAAGCCAGGGAGGGTCCTCAGCTTGCAAGATCTGAGCAGAGCTGTTGATGATGGGACTCTAGCAGGTCCCCAGTTCATAAGAGCCATTAGAAGTCAAAGCCAGCAGCAACAGTCCCATTCCCTGCTCCTCCAAAAGCCAAAACATAGGAAAAAGAAACCCCAACCAAATGTCTCTCAACACAAGGAGCAGGAGCAGTTTGATGGCGCCTTTACTGTTGTTCACTATCTTTCTCTGTGGGTTTTCACAAATGTATGTCCTTTGCTTTTGTACAGATTAAGTGCATAGTAACTGGGAGGTCCCTGAGGTGCACAAATACAATAGCAATGCTCAAGAGGCCAGGCTCGTCCCCCCTCCCCAACTGCTCATTCCTGGCCCAAAGACTCCCAATTTTTCCCCATAGGCTGTACAAGAATCAAGCTGGGGGAGAGAGAACCTGAACACACCCTTACCAGTGACAGGCTCCACCTTGCCTCATACAGCACAAACGGAGAGGCCACACAACCCCATCTGAGGGGGAGCACTAACAACCGCAGCTGGGAAAAGGGGTGAGAACGGCAGAGAAGCCCACCGGCTCCCCTTTGCCCATGGGCAGGTCTACCCCAATATGCTCCATGGGATTTCTAGGACTCAGGGCTCCCAAAGATCCGTTTAGGCTACTCGCGAATACATCTCTGAACGTGTGCAGAGCGACCTTCCTTCACCAGAGACCTGGAAGGCGGCATCAAGGCTTCCGAGACAAAGGGGAAAGGGGCTCATTCCAGGAGACTAAACGCCGCCGTTCGAAACGCGAAGGCGGGTGGGGCGGAAGACGGGGGCCATTTCCGCACGAGACTGTTCTGGCGCTCCGATCCCACTTTCGACCTCCTACGGAATCCCGGGGCGCGCAGCTCAGGCTCTGGGGACTCCACAGGGGGCCGGGGCCGGAATCGGAGCCCTGGAACAGTCGGCGCGGAAACGGCCACGGCTTCCCAAGCGGCGGCGGCGGCACTGCGGCGGCGGCGGCGGGGCTTCCCCGCCTCGCCCTCCCCCGCCCTCCCGAGACCACGCACCGCCCGCCGCCGCCGCCGCAGTGCCCCCCCGGCCGGAGCGCGGGCGGGCGGCCGGCCGCTTCCTCCTCCGCCCTCGCCCCCCGCCCCAGCCCTGCGCCCGGCGACTCACCACCAGCAGCCTGGAGACGAAGGAGGCTCCTCCGGGGCCGGCGCGGGGGAGGAGGGCGGCGGGGGGGCCCGCGGGCGGCCCCATGGCCGGCGCCGGGGGCTGCGGGGAGGGCGGGGGCGCTCGGGGGCCCTGGCCAAGGCGCGGGGGCCCGGAGCCGGGAGGGGCGCGCCTTGTCCAGCGCCAGAAGGGCGGGCCATCTAGCAGCCCTGCCGCCCCATGGATGCCGGGCCGGGCCGGGCGGGCGGGCGGGAGGACGCGGCGGGCGGGGGCTCAGCAGGCGGGGGGCGCCTGAGGGCGGGGGGCGGAGGGCCACGCCGGGCTCCGGGGCCGGCCGCCCAGCTCCGGGCTGGCGGGGGCCAAGCGGCGGGGCGGGAGGGCTGCGCTCGGCAGGAGGAGGAGGGCGGGGGAGAGCAGCCGGCTTCCCATAGCGAGGCACTCCGGGCCGCGGGGGGCGCCTCCCCACCTTCCTCGCGCTCCGGCCGGCTTCGCAATGACCAGCAAAAGGGCGGAGGAGCGCCTGCGCCCAAGGCCGGGCGGGGGAGGAAGCGGGGGGCGGGGCGGGGCTTCCTTTTGTTACGTGACGTCGCGGGAAAGGTCGCCTAAGGCTCCCGCCGTTGTGTGGGCGAAGGGGCGCTCCGCGGGGGCGCCGGTGGAGGGCGCGCGCGCCAGAGGCCCCTTCCTCCCACGAGGCGGCGGACGGGGAGGGGCCTTGGCAGGGCCTGATCCTCAGCGCGCTGGAGGTAATAGAAGTTACCGCGGAGCCCAGCCCGTTGTGGTGCTGTGGTTACGCCGCCACGGCTCTAGGCTGCGGAACCCTGGGATTCGTAGTCTCATTGGGCGGTCTGGCTACGCATCTCAGGATTCTACCCGAGGGATCCGTGGCGCTGTAATCGCAACCAAAGGGGCACGCGCTGGACCCACTAAAGGGTTAGGGGCGCAGGACGCCCGCAGAAGTGGGAAAAGCGCAAGCGTCAAACTGAGTCTGTGGGGAGAGCATCTTCCCAGGGCCCATACCACAGAATCAGAGAATCACAGCATTGGAAGAGACCCCAGGGGCCATCCAGTCCAACCCCCTTCTGCCATGCAGGAACACAGAATCGAAGCACTCCCGACAGAGGGCCGTCCAGCCTCTGCTTAAAAACCTCCAAGGAGGGAGACTTCATCGCACTCCATTGATGCAGCATATTCCACTGCCGGACAGCCCTGACTGTCAGGAAGTTCTTCCTGAGGTTCAGGTGGAATCTCCTTTACAGCCGCTTAAATCCATTGCTCCTTGTCCTGGTCTCTGGAGCAGCAGAAAACAAGCCCTCTCCTTCCTCTACATGGCATCCCTTCAAATAGTTAAACATGGCCATCGTGTCCCCTCTTAACCTTCTCTTCTGCAGACTAAACATACCCAGCTCTCTAAGTCTATCCTCATAGGGCATGGCTTCCAGACCCTCCACCATTTTGGTTGCCCTTCTGTGGACACGTTCCAGCATGTCAATATCCTTCTTGAAATGAGGTGCCCAGAACTGTACACAGGATTCCAAATGAGGCTTACCCAATGCAGAATAGAGTGGTACCATTACCTCCCTCAATCTGGACACCATACTCCTGTTGATGCAACCAAGAATCGAGTTGGCTTTCTCGGCTGCCACATCACACTGCTGACTCATGTTCAGCTTGTGATCTACCAAGACTCCTAAATCCCTTTCACACATACTGCTATCCAGCCACGTGTCTCCCATCCTATATTTGTGCCTTCCATTTTTTCTGTGTAAGTGCAGGACCTTACACTTCTCTCTGTTGAAATTCATTTTGTTCGCCCTGGCCCAGCTCTCCAATCTGTCAAGATTATTTTGAAATTTGATCCTGTCGTCTGGCGTCTTAGCAACCCCTCCCAGTTTGGTGTCATCTGCAAATTTGATGAGCATGCCCTCTATTCCTTCATCCAAGTCATTGATAAAAAATATTGAACAGCACTGGGCCCAGGACAGAACCCTGTGGCACCCCACTAGTCACTTCTCTCCAGGAAGAAAAGCAGCCATTCGTGATCACCCTTTGGGTTCGGTCGGTCAACCAATTACAAATCCACCTGACAGTAGCCCTGTCCAGCCCACATTTTACTAGCTTCTTTGCAAGAATGTCATGGGAAACTTTGTCAAAGGCCTTACTGAAGTCAAGATACGCTATGTCCACAGCATTACCTTCACTCATCAAGCTTGTAACTCTATTGTAAAGAGAGATAAGATTAGTCTGGCATGACTTATTTTCGAGAAATCCGTGTTGACAGGTCAGAGAAGGCCAGTGGGTAGGCATGGTAGCCTTAGACTTCCTTTCTTTCATGGAAAGATGGCAGAGGCTATCCATGAGGACAGGCAGACAAGCTACAAGCTGCTGGAGCAGTTTGCTTTTCCCTGAAGCTACCGGGAAGAGTAAGATTCAGCCCCTTCCTTTTCCCCCCTAGAAGACTCAGTTTGCAGCAGTGGAAGTAAGCTGAGGATGAAGGTGGAAAGTGGGAGGAGGAGAGAAAAACTGGGAATTCTGAAAAGTAACTGAAAAAGTGGGAGGGCAGAGGATTAATCAGGACTGCCCCTGCCCCCAAAATTGGCACCCTTCGAGGATATGTGTGAGTGCTTTATCAAATGACATTTGTCATATTTATTGCCCTTCCTCTAAGAAGGGTTAATGGGAAATTACATTTTCCCTTAACAGCAACATTGCAAAACAAGTTATGCTGACAGAAATTGGCCTCCCTGGCTTTCAGGATTTGAACCCAGAAGTCTCTCCACAGTGTCCCATACCCCACCTTAGTTCTTCTGATATGCATTAACTCTTTTGCCTATGGCAAGGAATGCAGTCATCCATCTGTAAACACTGAGGCTTTGATTTACTTTGTAGCTTTATCTGTCATATCTTCTAAATATAAATGGTGGTGTTGATATTTACAACAGCAGCATTTGTTAGAAGGTTAGAGTATTTAAAGTGTTTTGCAACCAGTAGTTCATTAACAATTACAATGACTCTGTAAAGGAAGCCAGCATTATCTTCCTCATCTGTCTTGCAATTGGAGGCTGATGGAGGGGATGGGCATAGCAAAGGGCATAAGAATCCAAAGCCCACCGCCCAGTGGAAGCTTTACAGAAGGAAAATTAATGCTTATTATTTCAGGTATTAGAAAATGCTTTGGAGAAAATCAGAAGATCAGTAATCAAAAACTTCACCAAATATATCAAGAAAAGGTGACACACAATGTGACACACAAATCACAATAGTTATGGAGTTCAGTAGACTTACTGCTGTGTAAGACATTAAAGGATGGCAGCTGGACACAGCTCATTTGTTTTGAAATATAATGTTTAACCAAAAGTATATGGCCACGAAGAACAGTAGACAGAATGCCTCGCGTACAACTCATGGAAGTAGGGGTAGAGTGGGGAGACAGGTAGAGGGTGGGGAGTCAAGAACAGTTGGCCCTCCATATCCACAGGTTCTGCATCACTGAATTCAAACAACCATTGTTCAAAAATATTTGAAAAATAAATTATAGAAAACAACCTGTGATTTTGCCACAAGCTGAGCACTATGTTTATGTGCAGGGATCCCCTGATGCAGCCTCCCACCATTTCACAAATCCTCATGTTCTCTCCAAGGCAATTTCCACACTAGACTGTTATAGTGCTATTATTCTACTTTCAACATCCTATGGAATCCTGGGATTTGCAGATTAGGGAGGGGCCTCAAAGGCCTCCACTTCCTCCTCTCCTCAAAGGCCCCTCCCTAAACTGCAAACCCCAAGATTCCATAGGATGTTGAAAGTGGAATAATAATAGCACTATAACAGTCCAGTGCAGAAATGGCCCCACACTCATTTGAGTTGTTCACCATTTTATATAAAGGCACCATTTTATTGTGCTATTGTATATAATGGGACTTGAGCATCCTTGGGTTTTGGTATCCATGGTGGGTTCTGGAACCAAACCCCAGTGGACAGTGAGGGCTCACTGTAATTTAGAAATGAGTCATCATGCGGAAAAAGACTGGAAGACTGGACCAGTAACAGCCCTTCTAATTTGGCATAAACTGAGGAAATCATTCAAAGTAATCAAGTTTGAAACTTGTTGCAGAGAGAGAGAGAGACAGTCTTTAGTGGAGGGTGTTTTTATTGCAATGCCTTGTGCTAGGAGTAGGAGTTCAGATTGTTTTGATTATACTATCTGGAAGTATCCAGCACTGCTCAGCCTTTGTGCCCTTTCCTTCCCGCCCACCTGGGTGCTTCTTTTCTTCCCTTCCCTCCTCTAAATGCCAACCCAAAGAGATTTCCTCTCCCCTCTCTCCCACCTACTCAATGCTATTTCTGTCCTTCCTGCCACGGTTTCCTTCTCACTTTCCTCCAGTAGCAGGACGCTTCTGCTCATTAGGGGCATCTAATACATAGTGTCTGAACAGGGTACTCCACACTACCAAAGATGTGAATTAACTAACATTAATTAATTCAAAACAAAAGAAGGCACCCTTACTGTGTGTGCCAAGTTTCAGATCATTTAAGATTCATGGTCTTGGACCTATGATAGACGCAGACACAGACACAGACAGACTCTTTTATTAGCATGGATGGCAGCAATAACAGTACTGGTAACAAGCAGTTTTCGTGGAGCTGGGACAAAAGGCATCTCCAAATACTGGTGCTGGCTGCTTGAGCTTGCATGGCCATAGAAAGTTTGAGAGGTCTGTTAATTTGGATGGAACAAGAGGTTTATAGCAGAAGATTATGTATCTTCCAGTGTCTTTGGAAATGAAAAAGCAATTGTTACAAGAACTATCGCCTGAAATATGCTCTTCAAAAAGAACATCTCTGCTGACCCAAATAAGTAACAAAGAACTAGACTGATGGTCTTGGCAATCTGTATAACCCCTCTTCATAACTAGCATGAATTGTATACATGAGAATTGTTGAGATGTACTGTAATCTCTCATTGATCACCCTTCTAAAATAGCAGTTAGCTCAAGCCCTCTAGGATATTTCCATTCTTTTAGGAGATATCTTGTTGTTGAAATTACGTTGAGTGAGCAACACAAAAAGAGATAACAAAACAAGGAGTGTAGGAGTTTGAATTAGCATTACCGTACACTTGATACAAAAGGCTTGTGTTCCTTTTTGATTTACTAAGCCGTACACTTCTGTTTTCCTTGCTGAAGGGCTTATTGGACTTTTGTGTCAAACAAACAAAAGTCTTTTGTGCATTGTTCAATCAATGCCTATTGTTCAGTTACAGTTGGAGATTGCTTCACATAGACAAGATGTTCTTGTGTTCTGAGGAAAGGTTACTCTAGGTCAATTCTGAGTTGCTACTGAGAAGATTACTCAGAATGGTAAGAAAAGAGGTGTTTTAACTATGGAACTGTGTTAGGATGTTTGCAAAATAAAATGCAAGTAAGGTCACTTCCTAAGCTTTCTATTAAACATATGTCAAAATACATTCAAGTGTGTAAGAAACTCTCTTTTTTTTGATAGTGGAAGTGGCAACATGGCATGTAGGTTTTCATCATCCTTCCTGGAGCCCTGTGATTTGTTTAAAATATCTTGTCTTTCTGCCAAACAGCCCTCCTGTAGCTTACAAGGGTATGTATCATGTAATAAAGTAAGCTGCAAAAAAGGAAAAAAAGAAAGGGCTGGTGATTGGTGATTATCACATAGGGGAATAACCACATAAGCAGCCATTATCACAGAGGGAAATAATCACACACATACAAATCCAAGAAAGGAGAAAGGAGGTGGAGAAAAAAAGAAACTTGACAGCACCTTCAAGACACTGGTTTTTATTTTAGCATGTGCTTTTATGGATATAAACTCACTTTTTCAGATGCACTACAAACTGCAACATGAGCTTCCCAGCAGCCACAGCCAGGTAGCATCATAATAATGTTATCTCTGAAAGTGGGATACATGAGTCTACATCAACCACACTAGCCACTACACAATACTGTCTCTTCATGCACTTAGTGCACTTCGCCCTGCTTCACTGTATATCCTGGTAGAAAACTCTTTCCGATAGCAGCTGCAGGCCTGCTCATTTGGCAGAAAAAGTTATACTCAAATAATTTCCACAGCAAAAGCATTGCTGTCCTATTGCCTGGGGGTGTAAACATAATGCTTGAGCTGCTTATGCTTAAATGTGGGTTACCATGTGAAACAGAAGTAGGTAGAGAAATTCTACAATGTAGTTCTGCTCAGTTCTTCCTTTTCACAATCATCATGTAACCAGGTAAATAAATTGTGATAATACAGGCTATCTACCAATACCTGTAAGCTACAAAGGCACCTTCGTCCAGTGAACAGCTATTCTGTTGAAATACTATGAATATTTGAAAAGCTGTACCTCACTACGTGAGCCTGCCTGTGCTCTAAGACCTGCAGGGGAAGGCTTTCTCTTGATTCCACCACCATCGCAGGCACATCTGGTGAGGACAAATGGGGGTGCAGTGTTTTATTTTGTTTTTACACATCTTTTAATGCCGTTTTTAACTTGGTTTTAATGCTGTTTGTAACTGTGATTAACTTGTGTTTTTTACATAGAAACTTAATTGTGTTTTAATTTTTGTATTAACATTTTTGTTTAAATTGTATTGTGCATTTAGAATGTTGCACACCACCTTGGATCCCGTGTTAAGAGAAGGACAGATATAAATAAATAAATAAAACCATACAATCCCAAGTGGTACAGTGATATGACAGAACCATTAATCTCAAGAGATACCTGGGTTGCTGCTCTTCTTTTGCTGTTTGGCTTGGACCTCAAGCGACACAGACTGCTGCTGGATAGGAATAGTTGTGAAGGCTGTATGAAATACCTGGCTAGAGAAGGTGGAGACGGAGCTAATACCAGACAGAGAGCTAGCATGGTGTAGTGATTTGAGTGTTGGACAATGGCCCTAGGGTTGAATTCCCCACTCTGCCATGGAAACCCACTGTGTGACCTTGGGCATGTCATCCACTCTCAGCCCCAGAAAACCCCATGCCTTAGGGTTGCCATAAGATGGAAGTGACTTGAAGGCACACAACAACTACAAGGGGTGTGCTAAGCCTTCCTTGTCTTATTTCATGCACCTAATTAAGTGGACTGTAGTCCAAATAAATAAATAAATAAATAAATAAATAAATAAATAAATAAATATGCCAAATAAATAATTATGCCTTAAAATGCCACAAGACTCGATGTTGCTTTTGGTGCAGCAAATGGCTACCCCCTCTCCAACCAAAATGTCTTTCTATTGACACTTTCACATGTTTTGCCTCGGGAGGAAATTCTGCATTCACTTTGAATTTTGCTTCCTCCAGCAAACTGCACATTCCTAAGGATGCACATCACCTCAACTAGATAAATTGTACTGTTTTTATGAAAACTTCCTAGGTTTAACTCAGAATTCATCAGATATTTCAGCTGATGAAAACCTCCCTAATTAGGTTTGAATTTTACTTCAAACAAAACTTCACTGAGAGCTGTAAATTAAACCAACACAGAACAGTAAATGCTATTCTTACCACAGATGTCAGCCTACAAATTGGGTTCTGCCCCACCAGGGCATTTCCATTATGGTCTAGTGCCCCAAGTGTAATTGTAAGTGTGTTCTCCATATATCTGTTATCAACTGCTCAGGTCTATTTCCTTGTGTTTCTGTTTTGTGGTTCTTTATAAATTTATCTTTGTTCTCCACAGCTTAGTTTTCTGCTGTCTAAAAGGCCTTGTCCATGCATCTCTTTTTTTGTTTTATCTCACCACTCATCCTATCATTCTTTATCTCCTTTTTTAGTTACAGTTATTAAGTTTCACAGTAAAGAGCAAGGTGATGGTGGTGGTGGTTGTTTTCAGTGGTCAGCTGCCACCTATCAGGAGTCCTTTTATTGTATATTTCTTCATGGCAGGAGGTTGGTTGGACTGGATGGCTTTTGGATAGCCTTTTCCAGCTCTTTGATTCTATAATTCTACTGATTCCAAACCATGTATAATTCTATACACGTCTGTCATCTCTTTGCCTTTATGCTAAGCTAAATAGCCCCAGCCCCACAGCTTTCTGTGGTGGTGGAACTGCATGCTCCTGGGAGGCAAGAGATTATGCCGATGGTAGAACTACTAATATTTGGTTTTCTCATGTCAGACAGGCTTCTGCTAAGAAGCTAGACCAAATGTGCCAAACAGCTATTGGCCAGCCTCAGTAACAGGGGAGGACACTGGTGGAGGATCTCTTGGAGACAACAGCAGTGGCACTATTGCTAACACCTGTTAGTATTATGCAGAAAAATGGCAAGGGTAAACCATTCCTGCTTGAAAACTTGATGGTGAGACAATACAAAATGTAACAGAAGATGGAATGCTCAGGTTGGATGGCACTCAGTGAGCTAGCGGGGCACAGCAGACGACAAGTACAAGTAGCCCTGTGGCTAATGATGCAGCTGGGCTCAAACTGAAAGGATATTCGGCTGTTGAAGTGCTCAGGAGCGAAAGGAAAGTATGAAGCTGCTCAACTGATATAGGAACATGGAATGTGGTGAAAGGGTTAACATATATAGCCTTTGCTTTTAGTAGAAAAATAGATGAAAATAAATTAGCTGCAAATGTGCTTATCTCAGGTATGCGATGTTGTCATGCTTAGTTAATGAGAAAGTTTAGGAGTCAAATTGACCTGGGAATAGTTCCTCCCTGATTCTACCTGGTACAGAATACATCATCTTGGAGTGTTGTTTTCCTGTGCCTAGCCTTTTGATGTACCTGATTGATGTAATCGACCTGAAAGTGAAACTTATATGCTGTGTTTGAGGAAAGTGGAACTTATGCTGAGTCTATAAAAGCACTGTGTAACCTTTCTTCAGGGCTCTTGGTTCTTAGGGAGAGATCCCGCCAACAGCCCGCGCGTAATAAACTCTTTTTCCTAAGCTCTGAGGTCTCCGTGTCTCAGTTTTCCTGCAACAGTGGCAAGCATGAATCAGAGGGGGCGAGACATTGTTAATCAAGAAATTGAATGTATAAATATAACACTTGAATGAGCAAGCAAAGGTGGACAGGAATGGGACATTTTCAGTCAGATAATTGCACGGTGTTTTATTCAGGAAATGAAGAAGAAACTGGGTGGCATTAATAGTGAGGAAAAGTATAGCAAAATACAAGGGCTTACTGAATAATATCAGTAAGATTTCATAGAAACCTCATCAATAAACTTATAATCCAAATTTATGCTCCAGCTACAGAGGCAGAACAGTAAGAAACTGGAAGATTCTCTGCTGGAGTCCAAGAGGAAATTGATCACACACCCAAACAGGTATGTTGGCAATAACAGGCAAAAGCAGGGAACCGTAAAGGACCACAGTTTTGAATTTTATGAGGCCAAACATTTGTTCATCTGAAGGGATAAGGTGATGTCACTTGATAGCCAGTATAGAAATCAAATAGACTACTACATTCAAATAGTCTGCATAATTAAATATACTACATTCCAACACCCAAGAAAGGAGACCACAGTAACCACAGGATCATTGCATTAATTCCTCATGCAATCAAAGTGATTCTCAGCAATGACTTTTACCATATATGGCACAAGAAATGCCAGATGTCCAAGCTGGGTTTAGAAAAGAAAGAGGCACTAGAGAGCACACTGCAAACATGTGTTGAATAATGGAGCGCACCAAAGAATTTCAGAATAAAATCAACCTCAAAATTTAAATCAACTAAAGATTTAAATATTGAAATTGAAATTGAAACATTCAGATATTTATTTATTAAAGGCTTCTAGAGACTAGGATTCAAATCCCTGTTCAGACGCTGGGTAACCTTGGGCAAGTCAGATTCTCTCAGCCTCAGAGGAAGGCAAATGCAATCCCCCACCCTGAACAAATCTTGTAAAAAAATTTATGATAGGTTCTCCTTAGAGTTGTCAGAAGTGACTTGATGGGGGAGGTTCTTTCTATTCATAATGTCTCTCCCCTTTGAAAATAGACTGACAGTGACACTAAGACAAACTTATCATGGGGCTTTTCTTGACAAGTTTTCTTGCCTTTGCTTTCTCTGAGGCTGAGAGGATATGACTTGTCTGAGATCATGTCCACTGTCAATATGCAAGTTTCTACCAGTTGGGGCTTACACGCATATAACCTGGAGGTAAATGCCATATTACTACTACTACCGTTATAAAATATGCAGTTATTCTTTCCTTAATACAACTATGGGGAGACCCTATTCACCTAGAAAATGAAAGGGAAAGTTTTCTGTTTAGGGATAGGTGACAGTTGTATAGACTTTGCATGTTAATGTAAGATTAGTCAATAAACACTTTCTAGAACTGAAGATTTGTGTGCAATTTCCAGGTAGAAATCTTGTCAATTACCACACACACACACACACACAGTTCAAACATTCACATATATTTGGGCAATGCATAAAGAAAAACGCATGTATTTTAAACTGTGCCCAGACTTGATTCAGTCAGTTAATACATGCATAGAGAAATGCCCCAAAATGTGCTTTAAAAAAATGTAAGCATGAGCTCACAATCTGGTGCAGAAGCAGAGCTGAATAAACCTAAGAGTGAAAAAGTGAGAATTTTAGTGAGATCAAGATGGATAAAATTGCCCATTTCTGGCTGCGTCATATTGTTTTGAAGCAAACAAAAAGGAGGAAAATGGTAAGAGACCATAACTAACGTAAGTCTGGAAGATCCTACTTTATTTATCACATTGCTCTCATTTTGTTTTTTGTGCATTGGCTTTCCGTTGGTTTGAAGATGCAATCCAAAGAGTTTTCCTTTTTTTCTGCAAAGCACTTCATTGGGCCTCAGTATATCTATTGGACAATCTCTTTCCATACAATCTTGCCTGTCCTTTGCTGGTGCTGGAGTTCCCTATTACAGTTTCATCATTTTCAGCCCCATGGCTTGTTTGTATGTAAAACTGGCTCTTTTCCAGTGCCCAGAGGATGGAAAATCTCCCTGGAGAGGTGTGAATGAAAGCTTTAGCCATGCTTTCAGTGTAGTTTAATACTTTATCTCTGATTTTTAATTTGTTCTTGCTCTGACCCTTGCTCTGATACCATTGTTAGTAATTTAAGATTGCTTTTTTATTGTTTCATTTATCTTGGTTTCAATAATTAATGTTTAATTAAATATATGAAATGTTGTCAATAAATCTCAAATTGCTGGGAAATTATTTAGCTGGAAATACTTCCAAAGAATTAGAATAATCTTGTAATTGGTACTGCACCACTAGGAGGCAGTACTGCTCCAGAAATCATGAACATTTTTACACACTCTTTCTATATTATTAGTCTTCAGGAATGATACCATGAAAATTATTCAGGAAAGTGGCTGAAAGAGGTCCGCGGTCTTAAAGGTTTGAAATTACACTCTGAGTATTCTGCTTTCATATCCTCTTATAAGTTTCTTGTCCTCAATAATGTCAGATAATCAACAAGACTGGGAGCTACTGATGAGAATACTGGAATTCTTTTTATTTTGGTGTTTAAAATGTTACAGCTATGGTGGAGGTGAAAAAGAAAAAAGCAAGATTCAAAAACTAATAGCTTGAAGCACCCCCAAAAAATCCTTGTAGAGGTCATCTGTTATAAGGCTGGGAGTGAGAACAGCATTTTAAAATGTCTCTTGCTTCAGATTTTCTTTTGAAGAAAAATAGGTATCTGTTTGAATAACACAAATCTTACTTTCCTGTGAATAATAATTTCTATCAGCTCTCAGTCTTGTGAGTTTAGACCAAGGACGATACTGAAATCCAATAATCCCAAATGAAATTAAAACAGTTAATCCAACTTTGTATTCTCTATCAAATACATTTGGATTTGCTTTCTTTCTAGGCATTTGACGGTGGCACAGTGGTTAAATGCTTTCTTTCAAACATTTACTAGATATAAGTGTGAAGAAGTATCCTATGTACTTCACACCCCCTTTTTCTTTTCAAATTATGCCACTGCTAATTCTGTGCTACCTTTTGAGAATGGTAAGAAGCCAACCTGCTTGTTATCCACTCAAAAGCTGTATCTAACAGGAGCAGGGATTTCCTTTAGAGAGACAATCCATTCATGAATTCCCTTCTCTTGACCACTACTGTACTATCATCCATCAGCTGTTCATGTTGAGATGTCAGGGAGTGGTGGGCTGCACATAGATGGCCCTATTTCATTCATTCTGCTCCATGTTCCAGAGATGAGAAAAGGGACATTCCAGTGCATGACGATGTGGTTTCACGAAAGTTCAGTAATCAACAAAACAGAGGGCTGGCATGTAGTGGAAAATCGTGCGTCAGGAAGTATAGCAGTAACACTATCGAGGCTTCAAATCTACTATATAAAAGTCAAAGTTTATGAATGAGTTTGTCTGTTTGTCTGTATCAGGCAGGCGAAGACCTCATATGATTGGCTGTATGAGGACAAGATGTCATATGATTGGCTGGCTGTGAAGATTCTGTGGAATCCTGGGGTTGGCAGTTCAGGGAGGGGCCTTTAGAATTCTCAGCCAGAGAGCTCAGGCCGGTTGCTATGGAGACAAAGCCTGTCAGCAAGAAAAGGGCAATGTAATTCCCTCAGAAACCCAACATCTATATGTTAATAACTCTGAATACAGATTGGATTGGGGAATATAGGGATAACGCATAGGTACTGGAGTGGGCTGGTTGCTATCGAGACAAGGCCTAACAGCAAGAAGGAGGACAATGTACTTCCTCAGGACCCCAAACTGTCTAAGTACATAACTCTGAATACAGATTGCATTGGGAAATATCAGGAACAGTTACAGATACTGGAGAAGACAGTTTGCTATGCTCTTAAGAGGAAAATAAAATCCTGGGCAATGCCAAGTAAATGCGCTAGTGTGCTATAAACATAGTGGGACCTCAACAATATATTATGGTCCATACATTAGTGCACCTGCAACATGACATTTCACTCTAGATTATATTTTAGAAATGCAATTTATACAAAATTAAGGGATGCTCTCCTGCAATTATTTTATATGCAATCCATTTAAGAACTTCATCTCTGCTCAATATCATATTACCCAAACACTCTTTATTATGCCACAATAAAAATGTTTTGCACCTTCAGGTGTTACGTATCTTGCAATTCAATTGTAAAATGCAAAAATGTCAGGGGAGCATTCTATATTTAGTATTCCATGACAGCATGCTCCCTAGCATCCTGGTGCAGGTGGGGGAGAGGGTTACCTTGGAGGCACTTTCTTAGGCCATTTCTGCACTAGAGTGTTATAGCACTATGATTCCACTTTCAACATCCTATGGAATCCTGGGGTTTGCAGTTTCGGAAGGGGCCTCCTGATGTTGAAAGTGGAATCATAGTGCTATAACACTCTAGTGTGGAAATGGCCTTAGTCTCTTTTCCCCCAGGGGTAAAAACAATTTTTTGCATTTTTTCCATTTTCTTCTCCAGTATGCCTATAGGACGTGTGGAGGGCACTTCCACCATGGAGGACTCTCAGGGTTTAAAAAAATGTGAAACTTTTCAAAAAATGTTTTTGCCCCCAAATGCTCTCTACCAGGTGGGTGGGGGTAGGTTTCAGGAAGGGAAGTCCTCAAGTCCTTTACTGAAGAAAAGGCCTCTCCTGGGCCTAAAATGGTACAGGAAGGTTTCAAAACATGGTGAAAATACCACCATGTTCCCATAAAGTGTATTTGGGAAGTACTGGGAGGCAAAAAAAATGTTCAAGTTCTAAATAGGTGTCTGATTTAGAGTACTGGGCAAAACACAGCCAAGAAAGACAGAGGTACTCTGTTAAAAGGGAGGATAGCGAACAGGAATGCAACATGGGCTGGACATCTACACTCCTGCTAAGGACTCAGATTTGCAGTTTCTTTGATTCACTCCTGAACAGAGATGCCTAGATTTTGGTGCTGAGCAAGAGTGCATTTCGTACCATTAAGGCTAGTGTACCAGTTTCACCTCTTCGTGGAGCTGTCTGACTTGGTCAGTGACATATTTCTTTTACATCCCATTTATATCGTGATGTGGAGCTGCCTTTGAAAAATACTCAGAAATTTCAGCTAACCTAGAATATTGTAGCCAGATTGTAGGGAGCACATAACTTCCTTTTTACTTTCCTACCTACTATTCTTACTTCTAAGGAGAAATAATTCAAAGTACTGGCCATTTAGTTATTTATATCTTGCTTTTCTGCCATATGCCACCCAAAGCAGCACTCATAGTACAATAAAACAAAATAGCTAAAACATATTAGAATATATTGCATATTCAGAAACAGCATATTTGTTGTACTCCCCAGCCAGTCAAAAGCTAAAGGTTTAAATAAAGTGTTTGCCTATTGCTGAAAAGAAAGCAGGGAGGGGGCCAACCAAATCTGTCTCAGAAGAGAGCTTCATAGCTTGGGAGCAGCCACTGAGAAGGCTCTCCTCTAAGTTTTTACCAGATGTACCTGCAATGAAGGTGGACCCAAAGAAAGGCCTTCCCAAAGACCTCAAAACTTAGGCCAGCTCATATAGACAGTCTTTAGTCATTTAGATCATCTTAAAATGGGTGGACTCCTGTAAGAGAATGCAGTCCTTCCAATAGCCAATAGCTTTCCAATAGCCTGGTTTGAAGTCTTGTCCAGTACAGAGGTGGTAATGATCTATAAATCCCCATATAGCATAGGTCCCCATGCTATATGGGGCTTTATAGGTCATTACCATCACTGTGAATTATGACTTGTGATGCTGCAGAAGACTTCAAGGCCTTTGGAAGGACTGCATTTTTCTACAAGGGCCTGACCATTTTAAGATTCCAGGAAAAGGTAATTGACAAGTTAGCTCTATCTCTGCTGCTCTTTCATTGGCAGGCAAAGACAGTTCTCTTTGGACAAGTCTGAGGTTGACCTGATTTATTTCTTTGTAGTTTTTTTATCATGGTGCAGTGGTTGAGTGTTGGACAAAGATACTGGAAGACCAAGGTTCAAATACCCTCTCAGCCATGGGAACCCACTCGGTGACCTTGGACAAATCACACTCTCTTGGCTTCAAAAGAAGGCAAGGGCAAACCTCCTCTGAACAAATTCTGCTAAGACAATGCCATGGTAGGGTTGCCTTAAGTCAGAAATGACTTGAAGGCACACAACAACAAGAATGTTAAATGTGTTTTTGGTTTAATTATAATTTTGTATTGAATCTGTATTTTTTCTCTTAGTCAGCTTAGAAACTATTTCTGGTTTAAAGACGGGAAAATGAAAGAATGAATGGAATTGTCTAATGACACAGCAGAAGTCTTAACAAGAATAAACCTACATTTAAAGGACAAGGAGGTAACAGATGTGAAGGGAGCTCAGTGAGGCAAGAAATAGGCCCTTTTCGCACCTTACCTTTTCGTGTCGCTGAGGTACGGGGATCGCACAAGTAGCCTCTTGTGAGAGGCTCTCATATCCCTGCTGCTTCAGCTCTGCAGCTGCTGCCTGCTAGTGAACAGGCAGCATGAGGGCTCCTCCTCTTCCTTCCACAGTGCAGCCTGGGATGCGGGAAGTGCGAGCGCCGCGGCTCCGGAGACTCTGCACACATGGTAAGTGTGCGCGGGGCCCTGGAGCAATGCGCGATTGCACACCATTTTCAGCTAGAAGCCGAAAATGAAATAGCGCACGATCAGCACCTGCAGGCCCCGGCAGCATCATGCAATTCTGAGGATGTCATGTGGACGGCTCCTCACAATTGCACAATGCTCCAGAGGCCCTTTCACATGGTGAATGCCATGCGAAAAGGGCCATAGATATGCACAGAGCCTGTGCTAGGCACACCTCCTTCTTTTCTTCTGCTACCATCTCTGGTCAGAATATTTCCCAGGTTTTAAGTACTGCAATAATCTTCAAAATTTGTTTTTAAAATACGATGACTAGAGAGATAAAATGGGTGCATACACTCAGGGCTGTAGGACCCTAAAATACCACTTCCAGCCTCCTCCAATAAAGAACAGTAATGGAAACATGCTATTTGGAGCACGCTTCCCCTCTCCCCCATTCACTCCCTGTATTAACTTAGGCATTGAAGGAAAAGGTCTATGGAGAGAAAAAAGAGTGTGTGTACATATTTGTGGAGGAGGAAAACGAAACACAGGAATAGCACCATTACAGTTTATCACTATGTTTCTTGAACCTAAAATGAAATAAAAATAAATAAATATAATAAAAGAGGCATTGTAAGGAAGAAATAGAAGGAGTCCATGTAAAGATTCCAGAACATCTCATGAGAGATGTGTGAAGGTTGGAAACACATCTAATGTCACAACCCAAGTGCCAAAACATGGTTTCTACTAAAGTTTTCTGAAAAGTCAGGAGAACATTAGAAAGGGAAGCTTTGAGAAATAAAATTAAATGATGTAATATAAATCTGCACAAACCACCAGTCTGATTAGCCCATTAGCAGTGCAAGTATCCATAAACTAACCTGGATGAAAGGACACGTTCTTAAGAGAGTTGTAAAAGGAAAAAAATTGTTGAAATAACCCAAATACTTTCTTTTATAGTGACTTGTCGGATGAATTTAGGAAAGCCCAAGAGACTTGTGAATTTTTTGTGTATTTAACAATCTAAACTAAGTCCAATATCACACAACTGATGAAGCGTAATTATGGAGTAAGACTTTCCTTTCCTCTTGAGGCAGCCACATTCTCTACCCTCTAACAAGAAGGTTCTCTAATTATAGTCTGGAAATATTTTATGCTTCACAAACTGGTTGTTTAGGCATTTTCCTTTAGCTCAAACACTTTAGTAAGATTCAGAGGCCTGTACTTTTAAAATGCAAACACATTTCAACCCTTTTGTCTGTGTGTACATAAGTTAATGCAATCATCAAAAATGATTAAATGGAATCAAGGAAATATACAAGATTCATTGCAATAAAAATGTTCATGGAGACTTTTTCCTTTGTGGCATTAAGTCTCATCTAAACATTTTAAGTTCTATAGTAAGTTTTATAATGC
Source organism: Ctenosaura bakeri (assembly GCA_948474755.1). Classification (NCBI taxonomy): domain Eukaryota; kingdom Metazoa; phylum Chordata; class Lepidosauria; order Squamata; family Iguanidae; genus Ctenosaura; species Ctenosaura bakeri. The sequence goes on from CAOLHI010001654.1 coordinate 699,032, forward strand.
AGCAGTGGAATTTATTTATACCAATAAAGGTGCTAGGCTAGCCATTCCAAAAATTTTGTTTCTTTAATTGTTTTATCATCCAACAGCAAAAGCTCAGAATAGTTGTATTGGGCAAATTTTCCTTTATCTTTCCAGACTGCATGACCTGGTGCTATTTTGAAGATAGTTAATCAGAGCAATTCATTTCCCAGCAGAAAAAAAAACACAGCTTCAGTGACTCATCTGAAAGTCCCAGCACTATTCAGGAGACATGAAAAATACATGGAATAAAAAAAAGGAGAATACATTTCAATCACTAGTAATACATGTCATACACTATTCCATGTATTACTAGTGACTGAAATGTACTCTTTTGATTTATTTTCTCTGAGAGAAAATAAGTCATTCGTGTCATCATTAGTTATTTCTTATTTATGGTCTCTATCAAAGTTGTATTGCAGACTAGCAGGAGTATCTGGCTTGGCATATTTTAGAATAGCCCTTATTCTATATAATACATGAGAAGTTTCCAGCAGTGTCAAGGAGCTGTCAAAATTGGGTATTATGTTTTTGTCCAATATAAGTGAAGCCATGGGCTGCAGGATCCTTAGGCATGTCGCTTGCCTTCACTTGGCATGTTTTTCACAGCAAGTATAACTGCTGATTTAGAGTAGATGATTTTGTCCATATCCCTAAAGGTGCTCCTTTCCATCTGATAGACTGGTAGTGGGTGCCAGATATTAACACTGAACCAATTCTAATTAATGGATCAGAACCACAATCCAACAGGCTTGAATCCAAGCCTGTTGGATTGTAGAATATGGGCCAGAAGTGGAAACAGTGTATCTCTTTAGATGCAGCTGGACTGCAGCCCCGGTCAGCACAACCAATGTGAGGGAAGTTCAGCAACCTCTGGAGGACTGCATTGTGCCCACCTGTATGCAGTTTTTTTCTCCTCTCCAACAAGGTTTCTGGCTCCAGCCATTTCTACTCTGGTTCCTTTCTTATGACTCCAGCCCTGGTCACACCCTTTCTACACTCCGTGGTTTCAGCTTGATCCCTACTTTCAATAGGAATTTGATTTGCCTGGTGACTGAACTTGATACTGTAGGCTATAGGCAAGATTTAAACCAATTAAAATTAATTAATCTGTTTGAAAGACAAAACAACCCTGAGGTGCACTCTGTTAGGCTCCCCACGTATTCATGCCAAGTTTCAGATGTCTGCACTTGACACACTATGGCTTGTGCACATGTATGCCTGCGCACAGATACACAGTTGTGAACTAAAATCCTTATGAAAGAGTTCTTTCAGACACATTCTTTATTCGGTAACTCAAGCCACTGTCAGACCATTGTTTATGGTTATCTCTACTAGATTCTGAATCATACATAATTCTTCAGTACATCTCTGATGACTTTCCATGTCCTTTTCTCTTTCAATTTCCAAAAAATGGAGACACAACAATTTATAAGCTCCATTTTGTCCAAGAACTCTTTCCTTTGTTTTCCCAATGCTTCTTTGATTGAAGAGCCTCCTGATATCATGAATAAATATGAGACTGAACAATGCTTAGACTAGTTTCCCATGTGAACAATCCTCAGAAGGTCTGGTTAATATTTGATTTAATTTCCTTTTATGAGAGTTTATCAGAAATTTGTTTTTCTTATATACTCTGAGCAGTCTCCAGGTAGCTGACATGGACACAAGACATCCTACTGAGGAGAGCTGGAATGTTTTGTGCACAAAGTTCTTTCTTTCTTTTCTTTCATTTTTTAACAGGTATTTAGTACCTGGCAACACTTCTCTGCCTCTTGTGCACTAACAATTGAGGCATTACAAGTTTTGCCTCTGGGGAAATTGTGCTACAGAAACACTTTGATGTTAGTGTCAGACAAAAGTAATCCTGCTAGCTGAGCTGGCAGAGAAATCATGTGCAGTTTCTGAAATCTGGAAGTGAATATGGAGAGACAAGAGGAATGGCTTCTTTAAGTAAACGGAAATATAACCACCACACCCTATTTGTCCTGTACTTCTGTCTGTTCTCATTTCACTCCCAGATACTGCTAAGGATTATCTTCTGACCTATAGCCTCGTTGACCTTTAGTACTGAATTTCCAGAGAGAGTCATCTTAGAATAGTTAAGGCATTTTCACTCAACAAAGATGACAACAGAAAGCACATAGGGAAATATTTTGGTGTAACTACATTGAAAGCACTCCTGAGCTGATACTTCTAAGCAACTTTCTCATGGCACTAATCATGGAATATTGTAATCTTGAAAAGGTACACCATCATGAAATTAATCGGGTGCAATGTTATGGGTTAGGTTCAAAGAAACAACTCCAGTGTTTTGCAGAGTAATTGTCCATGCACTATAAAACAGATAATACCATGATTACAGCTTATATGTAACTTACAGAATGGATGGACCCATCCCTGGTTTAATTTGAGTATCTAGGCCACATTTCTGCCAAGAGGCTTTGAAATACTGTAGATCTCCCACAACACATCCCACCCTTTTCTCAAAACTGGGACTCAAGCCAGATCCTATCAGTGTTTAAAAACAGATTCAAATAAAATGACAAATTTTAATAGTAAGACACAAACAAACTTCCAACACAATAAAAAGCTATATTAAAGGCACACTGATAGAAAAAGCACAGCATCATTGCTAACAGCCCCCCTCAACAAACAAAAAACTGTATTTGCCTACCAGTAAAAAGACAACCAGGGATGGGGGAGAGCAGTTCAGCCTCCTTTAAACGAAAATTTGACAGCTTGGACCAATAAAAAAGATGTTGGTTTCTCATCTCATTAGACCTGAGGGCTTCTAGCAATTTCTAGTTCTTTCCACTCCCAGCAATTACTTTTACTATTGCTGATTAGATGAACTGATGTAATAAGCACCTCCCTTGTCTGCAGCTTGGGTACTCCAAATATAACAAAATGGTCCTTTGCTAATTAGGGTAACTTTCTCAGGCTGGTTCTTGTGTAGCCATCATGTACATCAAATGTTAGAAAGTTGATGCTGGTCTACCCCACGACTAGATCTTTCTAGCAGATTATGACTAAAGTGTGTAAAATAGGCTCAGAGTCCTGCCCTGAGACAGGTCCTATGTCTTACTATTGGTATGTATGGCTAGGTTAATTTTGCTGTCTTGTTTTATGCCTGGGTACACAACTCCCACCATTACTCTTTTGTTATTCTATATGTTTAAAAATTATTCCCTTTACTTCTGTAAATAAATCTACCTCATTTCACGTTATCTGTATTCTTATGTCTGGCAGTCTCAGTACTAAATCTTGTTCCTGACTAATTGTTTCACTTGTTGCTATTGGGGGGGGGGGCAGCGCTGGACTCAAGTCTTTGTTGCCTGAGAGCCTAAGGTATAGTTTGGGTTTATCCTGGCCCAAGCTAAATAAACAGACAAGAATGGTGACAGTCTGCCCTGACAGGTTGGTATTTCTGACCTGGAAATATTTCTTGGCCCGTGGATGTCCTTCACAAGCAGACAGCAACAAGGATGGACAGATGTCCCCACCAAATATGCTTTTGAGGGTAGTGAAACCATAGAATCATAGAGTTGGAAGAGACCACAGGAGCTCTCCAGTCCAACCCCCAGCCATGCAGGAACACACATCAAAGCATTCCCAACAGACGGCCATCCAGCTTCTGCTTAAAAACCTCCAAAGGAGGAGACTCCACCACACTCCGAGGCAGCATATTCCCCTGCCGGATAGCTCTGACCATCAGGAAGTTCTGACCAAGAGAAGCTCCTTCACACCCTGCAAGCATTTTATAGCCTGGACAAGCTCTCTTGGGAAACATTGTTCTTTTAGGGCCTTATAGATCATACCTTGAATCTTCACAGGGCTTTACAGATCATAACCACCACTTCAACTTTTGACTAGTAACAGTGAAGCTGTCTTAACAAAGTACATGTTGTAATTTATCTGTAACCTATCCTGCTGAACAGTGAGGCCACTGAATTTTTAGTATCTTTAAGTCAAAAAGTAGGCCTCCATACAGAATGTTACAGTATAACATGCCCAGTATGTCAGATCAGGTAAAACTAATGCAGGTGTCATGATGGGCAGAACAAACATCTCCAGGAACAGGCACAGTTGGCTTGCTAGCTTTAACTGTCCTCTCTCCTAGACACCACCAAAATGTGGATACATGCTCTTATGACTGAATACAGGAGTATGCACAAGCTGCAAACCTGAGCTCTGACACTGTCTAGTAGAAACTGAATTCCTATTCCTTGATCTACCTTTTGCCTGACCAGGAGCACTTCAGCGTTCTCTGGATTGAAAGTGGAATAATATGTTGAAAGTGGAATAATAGCACTATAACAGTGTAGTGAGGAAATGGCCCTAGTTGTAAAAAGGGATTCATGGGAAAGCAGGGGCTAAAATGCATGAAGGCTGTCATCTGTGCTATAGGGCTCTCAGTGATTTGCAGTGCTGTGAAGAGCCCATGGACAAGTATGGGACATCACCAGTTGTGCACTCATACCTAGCTTTTCTGTAAACCACTACTGTCTGCTCCTTGGATAAACTCTTCAGAGCAGCAGATCATACAAAAGTACTTTGGGTTTTTGTTGTTGTTGTTTTAGAATGGAAAAAATATATTTTAATGGTGTAATCATATAAAGTGGAGTCAGATGAGTACTCAAAACAGAACTGTCTTCTGATTTAGAACATAGCTACTTTCTGAAGTGTCTCATGACAGGCCTTCAATAATGAGTTTATGATACTCAGATAATGAGAAATGCCTTTATACTGAGTTTGTTGTTCAGCAGGAGCTAACTGTACATTTTTCTGTATTATTCTGGACCTCCTCTTTGGATGTATCTCATCTCTCCCACTGACGAGGGTTTCCTCTTGTATTTTTGAGGTAACATTCCTACTAATTCTAACGTGCCTTGTGTTCTACCACTAAATGAAATACGTTGATGGGATGGCAGTCTGCCTCCTGCAGAGATCTGTGAGGATGATGCATGAAGCGGTGGCGTTCTTGATTGTAAAGGTTCTTCCATTTCTGTCTGGAAACTTTATTAAAGGTGTATGTGGCTTGACCACCTGAATGACCCCACTGGCAGCTGCCATTTTGCTGTCCAAGGTGACATGAAAGTACTCTGGACTTGACTTTTGGCATATTGGTCAAAAATTGGTCAGAACTGGCATACCTGCTCATTCCTCCTAAGGTGTATTCAGATGACCACGGCTCATCATGCCACAGCCAAACTTCATTTGCTGATTTTTATGGGGCTTTCAGATAAGCCTCCCTTGTTTTTCCATTATCATTCACTCTTTCTCCTTACTGTAGGGTATCCATTAAGAGTGCTTCCTGAGAGATGACTCCCATAGCGCTCAATTAAAGGGCATCAGGCAGCAATTCTCTTTCTTTTCCATAATAGGCTTTTTGTGTGTGGGAAAAGACAAAAGCCAAAAGAAATGATGGGAAAACATGGGTGGAGTACGAATGGAAGAGAACACTGTCTGCAGCTAATGTACACTTCCACAGATGAGGCAGTGCAGTAGCAAAGCAAAAGCCCCACCGGGGAGAACCAGGAGATGGGCCTAGCTGCACCCTGCCTTCTGGGCTACCCAGGAGATCCTGCTGCCTGGAAACTGCTGCTCAGGTATCTGAGATGACTGAGGAGAGAAAATGGAAGAAGTACTGAGGAGACACGGGGTGGGGTGGGGGGGCTACAAGGTGAAGATGAGGAGCGCTTCCGGACACGCTTTTCGTCTTGCCATCACCCTCCACGTTCCCTATGTTTTAAGACAGAGCTTTCCAAACTCTTCATGTCGGTGACACACTTTTTAGACACACGTCATTTCACCACACAGTAATTCAGTTTTACCAGCAAACCGGAGCTTAAACTAACCCCTCCTAAGAGATACAGACCCGTACATCAATTGTAATACCAAAATGTGCGGGGACACAACATGTCTCATGAAACCCTTTCATATATTTTTTAAAAATATATGATTTATAAATAATAACGTACATTTCCAAGATTGTAGGTCACACACTAATGTGTCATGGCACACCGTTTGGAAAGCCCTGTTTCAAGACCTCGAGGTGTAACTCTTTTTCTTTTTTCTTTTCCACTGCTGCTTCTTTAACGCAGAAAAGCTCTTCAAAGACTACGCCGTGTCTTCTGAGGAACCCAACAAAGCGCCTTCTGACTCCCAGGCCATTTCCGCACTAGCCTGTTATAGCGCGATGATTCCACTTTCAACCTCGTCTGGAATCCTGGGGTTTGCAGTTTCGGGAGGGGCCGGGTGGCCCCTCCCGAAACTGCAAACCCCAGGATTCCAGACGAGGTTGAAAGTGGAATCATCGCGCTATAACAGGCTAGTGCGGAAATGGCCCCAGTCAGAAGAAACAGTCCAGGTCCTCTGTATCCCCCTAAAACTCCACAACTGAGGCAGGCTGGTTGAATATCCTCGCCGGGAGGTAATCAGACATCCACTAGGGAGGAAACTCTCCCAGAGCCAGCGCCTCTCAGCCGCCAGCGCAGCCAGCCAGCCGCCCGCCTCTGGGCTCGGGCCTGCACTCCCCACACGCGCCCCTTGGCTGGGACTTGGGCCGTTTCCGCACTGGGCTGTTCCAGGGCTCTTCCTCCACTTTCGACATCCTCTGGAATCCTGACGCTGAAAGTCGAAGAAGAGCCCTGGAACAGCCCAACGACATTAACCCGACGCAGGGCCGGCCCCGGCATCCAGAACGACGGGCGCAACGGACTATCGAACTCCAGGTCCACGCCAGCCGAAGGGCCCACCTGTCCCCGCGCCCGCCCGGCGCCGCCCTCCGCGCCCGGGAAAGGGCCGGCCTCAGAAACCGCGGGGGGGGGCCGGAGCCGCACCTGGCCGCCCGGCGCCGCTCCCCCCCAAAGCGCCGAGAGCGGGAAGTCGGGGGAGGGGAGCCACCCAGGTCTCGCGGGATTTGGCGCCCCCCCCGCGCCTGCCCGCCCGGTCCGTCCCCCATTCCCTCGGCGGGCTGGAGCGCGGAGGGAAAGCGGGCGGCCGGCGCGCGGGAAATCCCCGGAGCGGCGGGCGGGCGGGCGGGGGAGTGGCCGGTGCGGGTGCCGCCGCGGCCGCCGCTTCCTCCTTGCCCAGCCACCACCACGAGCCGTCCTTCCTTCGCTCCCGCTTCCTGTTGACGGCGCCGCGCCCCCCGCCCCGCGCGTGGAAGCGCCGCCGCGTCCGGCCTGAGCTTGGCGCCGCTTCAGAGGGAGGTCCGGACGCGGAGCGGCGGCGTGGCAGCGGCGGCGGCGGCGGCGGCTCCCAGCCCTGTGGCCGGGCTTCCACAGCATGGGTAAGGGCCCTCCTGTCCCCCTCCTCCCGGGATAGAGCCGAGCGGGAACGGTGGCCGAGGCGCTGCGCGACGCGGGTGGGAAGCTGCCTGCCTGCCTGTACAGCCGCCGCCCGCCCCGGGGACTGGCACCGGGAGGCTCCTCCTGCCTCTCAAATGCAGACCGAGGCTGCTCTTTTCTTTCTCGCTCTCCTCCTCCGTCCCAGGTGGGCGCCGCTAATAATACGCACCGCGCTCCCCCCCACCCGCCTTCGCCTTCAGGTTGCACGTAGGGCTGGCAAAGTGGTCTCTCGCGGCGCCCGCCCCCGCCTGGAGGGAGGGCTTTCCCGGGACAGTTCGGTCCTTACTTCGGTCCCTCGGGGCTGCTGGAAGAGGGCGGCCCCTCCTCCCGCTGCGGGTCCAGGGGAGGGAGCTTGCATTGACCCGGCCCTGGCCATAGAGGACTGCGCCTTTCCTTTTGTCCCCGCGCCTTGGAAATAAGCAAGAAGCTACTCCGGGAGGGGGTGTTTATCTTCTTTACTTTGTTGCTTGTTCCACTTACTTCGTTGTTTACTTCGTTATTTCGTTATTCTCCCCGTGGTGTCATGGTCCGCGTGCACCAGTGTTTTGTGTTTCATGTTGCAGCGTGTTTGGAAAGAATGTTTAGTCTGCAGAAGAGGAGGTTAAGAGGGGACATGATAGCCATGTTTAAATATTTGAAGGGAAGCCACGTAGAGGAAGGAGGGGACTTGTTTTCTGCTGCTCCAGAGACCAGGACAAGGAGCAATGGATTCAAGCTGCAGGAAAGGAGATTCCACCTGAACCTCAGGAAGAACTTCCTGACCGTCAGGGCTGTCCGGCAGTGGAATCTGCTGCCTCGGAGTGTAGTGGAGGCTCCTTCCTTGGAGGTTTTTAAGCAGAGGCTTGATGGCCATGTCAGGAGTGCTTTGAGCGTGTTCCTGCATGGCAGGGGGTTGGACTGGATGGCCCCTGTGGTCCCTTCCAACTCTACATTTCTATGATTCTATGATTCTATGATTCTGTGTGGTTATATTGACAGCGTTATCCGACATCTCTTTTACCATTTCCGCACTACAGTGTTAAAGTGCTGCTATTCCACTATCAACCTCCTATGGAGTCCTGGGGTTTGCAGTTTAGGGAAGGGCACTTCGAATTCTCAGCCAAAGAGCTCTTTGGTCTCAGTAAACTACAATCCCCAGAGTTCCACAGAGCGTTGAAAGTGGAATAGCAGCAGTTTTAACACTGTAGTGCGGAAATGGCCTTTGTTGGATTATAGTTCGATGTGTGCTGCCGGTTTGTTCTATTGGGCCAAACTGCTGTTCATTATGGAATAAAAGTATAGGTAGATTCCAAAGCTGAGTAAAGTTCCAGTAAGGTGTGCTGCAGGACATTAAAGGGCTACCGTGTGTCTCTGGTTGGTCCCCTTAAAGTGGAATCACAGTTGCAAGAGATTGTTAGAGCCTTGAGACAAGACATGTACAGACATGCTGATTTGGAATAAATCTCAGTTTCTCCAGTGGGTTGTACTTCCAAAAAATTACATTGATGGTGGAACGAACCATATGAAATGTCTCAGCTGCAAAGGTGTTATATTTACTGTACACTGTTAAATTATGCAAACTTCTGAAAATAATGAAAACAAAGAGAATATCAATGTCAAAAATGCTTAGAAGTAGAGAGATTATCTGAGCGTTGGGTCATAAGTATGTTGAGAAACTGATGAAAAATAGTCAGGAAACAGTAGGTGCAGAACAGCCAGCATGATGTATAGATTAGGACTCTGGAGACTCAGGTTCAAATCCCTGCTCAGCCATGGAACCTCACTGCGTGAACTTGGCAAATCATATTCTCTCAGCCTCAGGGGAAGGCAAAAGCAACCCCCCCAAGAAATCTTGCTAAGAAAGCTCTGTGATAGTTTCATCTTCAGGTTCCCATGAGTTGGAGATGACTTGACGGCACACAACAGCAATAATTGTAAAACAATACATTGTAAAGAGAACTAAGATTTTAGTTTTGAAAACAGAATTCTTGATTTAGTGCCACATAGCAAGCATTGACAATGCAATAATTGGAGGAAGTGCTCAGTAGCTGTGTAAAGCTGTGTAAAGCATAATCCTGTTTTGTTTATTTCCAGCTCCTCTAAACTTAGCTCAGGAATAATTCTTTTCTTTGGTGGGAATAATAATTGTTGTCTGGGGCCGATAATTCTTTCTTAAGATACTTTTTCCCATTGAGAAGAATGTGTGGCTTGCCACTGGCTTTTGTTTTTTTCTGACTGCTTGTAAATTGACAGATAGTAAAATAAAGACTATGAGTACAGCATAGGTTATAGGTGTACTTGTAGAACTACAAAGTATAATTGTATATAAAGGCACTTACTGAGACTAAAAAAAACCTTCACATTTTGCTTGTCTGCAACTATACTCTTTCCTCTAATAAGAATGCACACAGAGATGGGTTCTTTTATCGGTTGTCCCTAATGTAATGCTCATTACCCTTATCAAGTGTTAATACCAAAGTTTCCAAAGACCCTGCATTTCTGATAAAGACCCTTGTAGATAGTAGTGGCTGCCTGTGTGGACACCTCTGGCTATACCTACCCACAGAGGCTTGTTTTTCCCCCCACATTGACTGATCTTGTGGTATGGGGGTAATGTGTTCAGAAGGTGGGTCTAGATTTTCTTGAGAATTAGAAAATATGTTCTGTTGTGCACACAGAAGCGGTTATAGTACTCTGTAAATATCTGCTAATTAGGAAATACTGTCAGAGAGTCCACCAAGTTATGCTGCTCTGCCATGTTTCTTAGACCACTTAAAGGCTTAGCTGCTCTGGTGCTGTGTTACAAATTGCTTTGGGTGTTGAGAGGGGCAGACTGACCAGAGGGAACCTGGGAACCAAGTTCAACCAGTACAACCTGGTGTGTGCGGGAAAGCATGCAAACCTCTAGGAGGGGGAGGGAGGAGTTCTTAAAACCGAAACCTGTGCTGCATCATTAGTTCTGGCTAACGCAATGTCTCTGTGCTACATGGAATCTTTAATAAAACCTTTTTGGATTAATCCATGAAGCATGGTTATTGAGTTAGATTGAGACAGAACATTACAGGGTGATCAGAGCTGAACAAAGGTTAGGTCTTCTTCCCAAGAGAGTATGCCCTGGAGAGAGACCCTGTCTCAGACTATTGGGCTGACAAGGCCAAACCAGTCATTAAACCCAAAGGAGAAAAGAAGCTGGTTGAGATCACCCGGGGAGATGATTTACCAAGGACCATGCTGGGTACCCCAAGGGTAGAGGCACCACCAGTGACCATTGATCAGTGGGAGTGGGCCTCAGATGCTGACGGTTGCAAGCAACATGCAGAGAGATGGGACATGCAACACAGCAGGGCGTTTGGCACATTTCGCACATGGAAAGCTGCAGTACTGGAGGAGACAGAGTGTACATGAAGTCAAGGGCTACCTGCAGGTGATTTTAAATCAGCCCCACAGCAGGAAGGTGCCTTGAAGGAGGCAGAAGATCCCCATGAAGCCTATGAGGAGGAGGAGGCAGCAGTTGAGTGCCATCACTAGAAATACGGTTCAGAGAATGGCGACTTCCCACTCTCCTGCCAGACTGGATCTGCTAGACCCCCACCCTTTTTCAGTTGGGGCTTGAAAGTTGCCTTTGATGGGGATGCAAGGAAATTGCCATTCTTTTAACAGTCAAGGTCTTTATGTGTGACTAGGAGAGCATCTTCCTCATGGGGGCTGCCAAGGTGCACTTTGTATCAGCACAGGGGAAGCAGCAAAGTGGCTGTCAACTTGTACTGCACAAGGGCAGTGGAGTTAGACAACTTCAGTGCATTCATGACCAGCTTGCCCTCCTACTTTGAAGACCTGTTCTAGCAAAAGAAAGCATGCACCAGTATCCAGTGATTGAGGCAGGGGAGCAAATCAGTAGCAGAATTAATGGCAGAGTTTCAGCAGCTATCGGGGCACATTCCCGACTGGTCAGAGATGACCAAGATACACTATTTCCATGACAGCCTTGATCTCAACATACTGGAATAGTCCCTACTACAGGGGAATCCTAATACCCTGCTGAGATGGCTGTGGCTGGCTGCAGAGGTAGAGGCAATACAGTTGAGTGTGAAGTTTGCCAAGCTGATATAGTTGTAGTTCTCCCCAGCAGAAGGGGAAAGTGGCACAAAGAAGGCCAATGGGACCCTGTCAAATTGGCAGCAGGAGAGACGGAAGAGGCATGGTCTGTACCTGTGGGGTGGAGGAGAGAGGGGCATTCCGTCACTTACTGTCCAGTGAGATCCATGGAAATGTCCACTGACTGGACCAGCAATGAGACTCAAAAAGGGAAGGAAAGAGCCTAAGAAACCACCAATATAGGCACAAGGGAGCACCACCTCCAGCCATTAGTGGACCTCTCGTGGAGAGATGACCCATTGGATGAGTCCCAAAGTGGCATTGAGATGTCGGGAAATGAGACCCTATCCTAAATGGAGCCAAGAGGCAAGCTGCAAGCAGAGGGCACCCTGAGGTAGTGGTGAGTGGATCTGGAACCCCATGCAGATGGACAGGAACCCAATTATGGGAGGCCCCATCCAGTATCCTGGTGTGCATGAGGGTGGGGGAGCATGGGGAAACCCTGCAGTTTGTTTTGGCCCCCACAGCTTCCCATCTGGTTGTGTTGGGACTGAAATGGCTTAGGCATCACAACCCCCAGATTGACTGGATAACTGACGAGGTGACATTCTGAAGCCTCAGGTACCAGCTCCACTGCCTAGTGGTGCTCAGGCTGGGTGAGATGGAAAGTGAGCTGGTGGCAGGACTAATAGCCTGTGGAGTGGCTCCTGAGCCAGGGGGTCCAGGGGGCTGCCAAATATGCAGACCTATAAGAAGTGTTTGAAGGGAAAGGAGACAACTCTTTTTTGCCCCATTGCACATTGGAGTGCGCTATCAAACTGATTCCAGAGGCAGAAGTGCTTAAAGCTAAACTCTGTTCCATGAAACCCAAGGAACTGGCGGACTTGAGGGAGTTTATACATAAAAACCTGGTCCAGGGTTTTATTAGACCAGCCACATCTTCCGCAGCCACCCTTGTACTGTTCCGGCACAAGAAGAATGGCTTTGTATGGATTACAGAAGGATGAATGCTATACGCATCTCCAATAAGTATCCCATGCTTTTGATGAAAGACATGCTGGCTCGTCTCAACAAAGGGAGAGTGTGGGCCAAATTGAACCTGAGGGAGGCATATTTTTGAGTGCAAATCAAGGATGGGCATGAGTGGAAAACTCCTTTTAACTATCAGTTGGAGTCTTTTGAATATTTAGTTATACATTCAGATTGAGTGGAACACCAGCTGTGTTTATGCACCTGATCAACAAGGTGGCTCATGACTATTTATAGCAAGGGGTGCTGGTATATTTGGATGACATCCTGATATATACAGAGGACTACCAATCCCATGTGGAATTGCTGAGGAAGGAATTGAGGAGATTGCTAGATAATCAGTTATATGTAAAGTTAAATGTGAGTTCCCCAGACACAAACTGGCATATTTGGGGTATTGCATTTAGGCTAAGGGGCTTGAAATGGATCCTGTGAAGGTCTGGGATGATTCATCTCCAGCTTTGCCTAAATAGCATTGCCACTGGCTGACTTGCTTCTCTCTCTGATGCTCTTTTTCCCCACTCTTTCTTCCCACCCAGTGGGCTCCCAGGATGGATTGCTCTTGCCAGACATTTGAGAGGCCTTGGGAATGAGTGGAGTGCCACGTGAAATTAAACCAAGGCTTGCATGTGAGGCTTTCAATGCCCTAATAAACTTTATGGTATTTGCAAACAGAAGAATAACAGGTAAACAAAAAATGAGTTTTTCATGTATAGTATGATTAGGAACAGTATATAGCAAGGGTTGGCAAAGTACAGTCCATGGGTTGCATGTAGTCCCCAAGGCCTCCCAGGGGTCAAAAAGAATTTTTGCAGAATTTTTCAAAAAACAATTTGCTCCCTAAGTTTTGTCCCCCCGCCCACCAAATGCAGGGGAAATATACATGGTGCATATGTCTACCACATTTTGCTGCTCCCTGGCCCAGTTTAAGCCCAGGAGAGGCCTGTTTTGAAACATAAAGTGAAAGGAAGTGATTTCTGCTTACTTCCTGTTGCTAAAATGGCTCAGGAAATCCTAAAATGTATTAAAAATGTCCCCCATGCCTGCAGGCCATTTGAGGGCAAATGATGTTTTGTGAGATTAGGTCTGGTGAAGCAGTGCAGCCTTCCAAGGTCTATTGTAGGTAGAGGTGAGAGCAACATGGCCCCCTAGCCTTCCTTATTTGCCCATCCCTGGTGTATAGGAATGAGATATGCAGAAGCTATGTTTATTTGAAAAATGAGATAGTTCCACTTCTGAGATTTGTTTTTCTGTTTCCTTCTTGGAAAAAATGGAGTGAAGATGTAACACATATTTCATTCTTTAGCACGATGCATGAAAGTTTTCTGGTTCTGCCAGACTTTTAGGTCCAAGAACCAAAGGTAGTTAGTAGATCTTGTACAGTGCAACTTAGCAGTAGTGCTAGTATTTTCAAATATTTTGTCCAAACAACATGCTTGCTTAGTTTTTTTTGAACATGGTGGCATGCCACTTTTACAGTAGAGCCTCAGAGTCCCCGTGCATTTCACTTGCCTCTAATTCTTTCATTGCTCTGTCAAAAGAAACAAACTGATTAATGTTTGAAAACGTAAGGTTCAATGAGGGGACCAATATGTTAACAAGTTTTACATTAATCTATGTACACCTTCCATATTTTGAGATGTAGAAATTTAGGAATGGGGGCTCTTTATTTTTATCGGTTTAATTTGAAGCATGCTACAAATTGCAAGCTTATATTATTTACTGAGATGAAGCAGCATATAAAGGATTACAGTAATGTACCTATATATATAATGCGTACTGGACAAAGGGAAAACTGTAGCATAATCCTTAATTTTCTTAAAAGATTGTCTGTTCCAATTGATGGTTTATAAACTTGGTTTGCTTAGCACTTCAGTGGGAAAAGCATGTTAGGGCGGTTGAACCTCTGCCCATAAATTGGTATGTGTGGTACTTAAGACCCTCTGTGTACAAATCACCTTGTTTTTCATTTCAGGTGCTTTACTTTCTCATTTTTCTGTGTTCCTTTCTTAAGGGAGCAACAAACTTCAGTCACAACACCACTTGATGGGCTAGGGGCTGAAGCATATATACATGCACAGACACAAATCAATAATAGTCCTTTTCTTGCTAGACTGGTCTTCATTTGGTAGAGCAGCTTATAGTCTGACTTGTCCAGAGGAGTAAAGCCAGCTGGACTAGCCTTGCTACTACTTTCATAACCTTCTTTTCACAGAGTTTTTGTTACATGAATAAGGGGAAAAACAACTTATAAAATAGCTACCAGAAAAAAGATTTTTTTTAAAAAAAAACAGTTTTGAGAAAATTAATTTGGATTGTATATTTCTTGAGAATCATAGTAACCATAGAGATGTCTTGAGAACAATTTTCAGACAAAACTAAAGTTAAAAATGCTGGTAGCATCTAAAACTACTGTGCAAATTCTGAGCATTACTGCAGTATTTATCATTTACTTAACTGAGCAGTAGTATGAGGCAGGTAATATTTTTTGCAAGGGTGGACTTGATAAACATTCTGCTAATGTGGACAGTCTGAATTTCCAGAATACTAATTGCTTTAGGAAACTTGGCTGTATGACAACTTCCAGCATAATTCCAACAGTAGCATACGCTTGCTCATCTGTATAGAGGCTGCTAATTGTTTGGCTCGTTTTACTTGTATGTACAATTGGCTCTCCATATCTGTGCATTCTGTATTCATAGATTCAATCAACCATGGCTTGAAAATACTTTTTTTTAAAAATCCAAAAAGCAAAGCTTCACTTTTCCATTTTATGTAAGGGACACCATTTTACTACACCATTATGCATAATGGGACTTGAGCAGCCACAGATTTTGGTATGCACAGGGGATCCTGGAACCAAACTCCAGCACAGAGCTTTCCAAATTGTGTGTCATGACACATTAGTGTGTCAGCTGCAGTATATAGATGTGTTGCGTTAGTGTAACAGGTGGAGGGGCTGCCTTTCTGGCTGCCACGGCAGGCCTGGCCTGGGTGAAGGGGTTGCCTTTGCCTCTGCCACCCCAGGCTGAGGAAGACCCCAGCGAAGGTGGTGGCAGGCCGGGTCTGGATGGAGGGGCTGTCTCTCCCACCACTTCCTCGGGCCAAGGAAGACCCTGTGAGGGCAGCAGCGAGCCAAGCTCAGGTGGAGGGTCTGCTTCCACTTAATTACTGTGTCGCAAAATGATGCATGTCTAAAAGGTGTATCACTAACATGAAAAGTTTAGAAAGCTCTGCCCTAGCAGATATTGAGGGTATGCTGTGGTTACCATGTTCTGGAAGATCAGAGAAATTGTGATTGAGACGTACAGATGCAGTGGATAACAACAGCAGGAGAGTAAGTACCTGCTGCAGTTGGAGTAGAAGAACTTCAGAATTTATGTGGAATGCAATTGTGCATGTGTAGTATGATTCTGACATTTTGGCTGACAGTAGTTAACATTAAAATACAAAACCATTAACCAAGTGTTATTTTTATCATGATGAAGCTAGCTATCTTCTTTCAGCCAGATAATTGTGCATTTGAAGAATCTGGAAGCAGTATTAATTGATTTGAGGATGTGAACATTTTGACAGGGTTTTGCAAATTGACTGGCTGAACTTAGTAGCCAGACATCATTTCTTTTAGCTAGCCAGTCCTACCACTGTATTAATGTACTCTATATGTTTTAAACAAAAAGAAAGAAAACAAAAACCACCCTAAATTAATTGCTTTAGAAAAAAGAGCTTATGGACAGATTTCATAGAATGATTTTGTTTATGCGTTTTTTTTTTAAAAAAATTAAGATCTGAAGGCATCATATGAAAAGACATTCAAAAGATTTTTAGGTTGATGGCAAAATGAAATCAACAGCTGGTACCAGGCTTCCAAGGGGAAGGCATTCAGCAGCTAGGGTCCCACACAGAGAAGATTCTCTGTTGTATCTCCATGCAGTATATTGCTCCTATCAGTGGGATACAGAAAACGGTTTTTCCTGCAAATGTGTTTTGACAAATATATAGAAAAGGGGAGGTGCTTGATAATGACAATTTAGGACTTCAAATGTTGTTGCCATTGCTGTGAATGCAGATGACAAGCCATTTTAAAATACTGATTTTTGTTTCTTTTGTAATGTTGTATGTCTTCACATCGTTTCTGCTTTATGGTGAACCTAAGGGAAACGTGTTATGGGGTTTCCTGGGGCTGAGAGTATGTGACATGCCAAAGATCACCCAGTGGGTTTCCATGCCCAGTGGAGAATCATACCCTTAAATCCAGGATCATAGTCCAACTCTCAAACCACTACATGATGCTGGCTCTCTAGAAAATGATGGCAGCCAAGGGTGGCTGGTATGCTCTGATGGTGCTGATGCTTTCCCCTCTCCATGGAATGACCCTTGACTTTTCTACCAGTCATATCAAAATCAATAATTTTGCCCCCAAAACTTGCTCTCAACTTATATATGATGTTATGAAGTTGACTTGTTGTTGTCATCATGTGCCTTCAAGATGTTTCCTACTTATGGTGACCCTAAGGTGAACCTATCACAGGTTTTTCTGGGGCTAAGAGTGTGTTGTGTCCAAGGTTACCCAGTGGTTTTCTGGGGCTGAGCAGGGAATCAAACTCTGCTCCCCAGGGTTGTAGTCCAGTGTTCAAACCACACCATACTGGCTCTGTAGACATCATCATTATCATAATCATTATTATTATTAGACTTGTTATATTTAGTTTATCATAATGACTTATCTATTTCTGCAAAAAGGAAATTACAGCATTTGTTTCTTGGAACAACATAATACGATTCGAAAAAAAGAACAAAATTAATCAACAGAAGAAAGGACTATCAAATTAGTTTTCCAAGATTTTTAAGAAAGCAATAATTTGGAATCTCATATCAGTATGTCTCTTGTAGTCCACTTGAGGGGCTTACCCTGAAGGTTATGGAACTCTTTAATGTCTGTGTATAAGAGTCTTAGATTTTGGAGTGAAGTACAGGTATACGGAAGGTATGAACAGGAGAATTAGGCTTTCTGTGCCAGACAAAGGGAATGGGGGAAGTCGGGGGCTGGAAAAACAGCTGCACTGCCTATATTATAGAGGTAATTTGTACTGATGTTTCCTTCCTGGTGCAGTTTTTGCATGACTTCAAAATAGATGTGTTTCTTCAGTTAACTGTGAATGTTTAAAGAAGCACATATTGAAGCTCCTATCTTAACAAAAACCATTTAGTACTTATATCATTTTCAACCTTTAATGTTTGAAGGTAACATCTCTTAATTTTATATAGGCCAGTGATATTGACAAAAGCTGGTGTGGATAAGTCAGGGAAACCAAAAATAAAAGGTTTGTGGCAATCTTAATGGATGTATGTGTTGAATATACTTAACCTAGTTACAGTTGGTCTTCCACATTCATGGGATTAACTTACACAGATGTAATTATTTTGGAGTTTCTCCAGCTTCTACCTTGTCCAGTCACTTCTTTCCCAAGGACACCTTCCCTCTCAGCAGCTCCAGTCAGGCCATACAGCCCTTTAAAAATCCACCTCTGGTCTTCTGCCTCCTCCACCAGCTGCTGCCTGACCATCTACAGTCAGCCCTCTGCATTCACTAGGGCTGGGGTGCAGAGGTAGAAACATTGCAAATATCAAAATGTATGTCTGTGTGTGTTAGAAGGGGACTGAGGTGTGTTGGGGAAGATACCCAAGATCAAAACCAAGTCAGGGAAAAGAGAGGGAAAGGGGTGGGTTGGCATGGTCGTCCTCTGCCTCCTCCTTGGAGGTGTGTTGAGGCATCAGGAAAGGGTTTGTGGTGCAGAGAAATTGGACTGTGAGGCATCCTTAGCTGGCCAGGCATCTGTTGGTGGAGGAGGACTAGAGATGGGTTTTTAAAGGGCTACACAGGATGCTTGGAGATGCTGAGAGGGAAGGTTCTCCCAGAAAAAAGTGCCTAGGTTGAGGTGCAGTACTTGGAGATACTCACAAGTAATCAAATCCATGAAAGTCAAACCTGCAAGGCCAACTGTATTGCCTTTCTTTGATTCTACCCTCAGGAGTTTGGTCAGTGCTGGATTTACTGTAGACAACATCCATCTTATACAGATGAGTACTGCACAACATGTTTGAGTCTTAAACTACATGATATTTTACAGATTGTCATAACAATTTCAGCTAATGATCTCAGGGAGAGATGTGTCTCATAGGAAGCCTAAAAGGAATTGTAGGAGATGATCAACTATTTGCAACCCCTAGTCCACAGGTAAAATATATTCCCATGGCTGTATATGAGAAAGATAGACCTGTAGATTATAATTCTTGACTGCAGCTGGTGTGAATAAAAGTAACTAAGGATGCAGTGATACTGTGTTTTTCACCATATTTCAAAAAATATAAAATGCAAATATCGTCAGAGGAATTCAAAGTTTTGTTGTCATATGTTCAAAAGAACAATTTTACTTCCAGAAGTAATATTGTTTGATGTAGCAGATGTAAAATTGTTGAAAACTTCTTCATTTTAGAGCATTAATGGATCTTCTCTAGTCTTGTGCAGTTCTGTATCTTTGGTTGATTGTCTTAAGGGGGAAATAATATCCCATCCCACATGGGCTAACATGAGTAGGAACTTGATGTTGACTTGCCCTTTATGTTCTAGGTTTCACTTTTGTTTCTGTTCTGCTTCTGTTCTCTCTAGAGTAGCACTTGTTTCCGCTCCAAGTCTATGTGGAAACTAAGTTTTACGAATGTATCAGTGGCATCAGCCACTGTGTGTTATTTTTCATGTAGCTGCTGTTCTTGTTTTTGTTTCAATTTCATACCAGGTACAGTCCCAAGAAAGAAAAATGTACTCTTGTTAATGCATCTGTGGTTCATAGATTGGATTATGTGCATTGCTGCAAATGTTAAGAGGTGCCTTCAGTGAAAGGATAGCTAGAAAAATTGTGGATGCTCCGTATTAGTAAAACTGATGGCACTTTTAAACCTTTAATTGCATTTGAATGTGTTAATGAAATTTGAAGCCCAGTTGTTATTTTAAAAAATACATCTTTGCCACTGAGTTTCTCGTCATCAGTTTCAGTGGTTAAACACCATGTAGACTGTAGTAGTTTGTCTTTGTGAGTATATTTTTACCTGGTAGAAAGGTGGGTGTTTTAGTCTGGAATTTGTATTTGTAAAAAGTAATCAAGTAGTTAGTTCCAAACCTCCAAGGTAGTTATTTCTATAGTTAACTCTTGTCTTCATCTTCCCTCAAAATATTATTTATTTCCAGTATTTATACCCCACCCATCACCCAAAAAGGCTCCCAGAGCAGCTTATAAATTCTTGATTTGACCGTTCCCTGCCCTCATGCTTACAATGCTACTTGCTAAATGCAGCACAAGGCACAGAATGGGCCAACACTGGAAACATGTTATTTCTACTTTGTCATTTACTGAGACTGCACCATAATTATGAAAGTAGCCAAAATTTATTATATTATAGAAAGAGTAGTACACTTTGTTAAATTACCACTATAATGTATCTCAGTGAGGTAATGCCAGGCTGAGGGATTAGTGTTCACATGGACTGCAACAGCCTCCAGTGGTTCATACCACAGAGTGCAGCAAGCTGAAGCAGGAAGTGGAAATCTGAGCCCCACCATCAGAAGAACAGTGCGACTCCCCACCACCGCCGTATTTTGTGCGTCTGTTTTAAAAGATATTACTGTGAGGTAGAAGAAAGGGAATCCTCAAGACTAAAGCCCATATAGCAAATACAACAAAGCAGCCTCCTGTCTACTCAACTGTAGCAGCAGAAGAGCATCATGTACCATTAATCTTCCCCCTGTATCCAGCCTCAAGACTCAATTGTACAAGAGTGTAGGGGATGCAGCAAAAGTCCAAGCTGGATACAGTAACTTACAGTTGCATGCGAGCAGGGAATATTGTTTTAAAATTCAAAAAGTGTGCCCACAATGAAAAAGTGGGGAAGAATCCTGCTCAGGCAAGGGAGAGCCAGTCAAGAGGAATGTTGCATTGGACCGGTCACTGGGTTCCTGCATGAGCTAACCAGCTCTTTTGGCCCACCTGTCTCCCTGGCATGTGGTCAGTTCACCGCACCCCACTGTTTTGCCTGATAGGTTGCCCCCACTGGACCCCATTATTAGTCTCTTATGTTGTCCTCCCCTGTTCAGAATATTTGACTGACAACTGTGTGGCAGTAGCACCAATTCTACCTGTGCCCTCTGATAAATCGGTCCCCTTCCAATCAAAGAATCTGAGTGACTAAAGAGAGAAGGAACCACTCCCTCCTGAACTTGTCAAATTCTCTGTCTGCCCTTTGACCTTGCCATCCTGTGGCTAGCACATGTGGCAAAAATCTGGTCTTTCTTGATCAGCATCCAGCATGTGGAAGATCCTGAAAGGAAAAGACACATGGAGTTGCTAACTGGTCACACCCCAGCAGAGCTGCTGTGTTTTGTTTGCACAGTGGGTCAGCAGACTGCAAGGTAGTAGGCGCGGTGACATGCTGTATGGCAGAGATGGCCATACCTTTGTTATTGTTCTTTTCTTAGTACTTTAAGATTCACAAACTGAAATCATTTTCTGTTCCTTTCCTATTTTCTAATAATTTCCTCTTTCCTTCTGTTTAAAAGGAAGTAGAATTGAACAAGTTGCTTCTTAGCACATTCTTAGCTGAAAAATTTGTGTTCAGCACCAAAATTAAACAGAGACCACACTTCTTTCAGGAAAAAAAATACCCATTCTGGATTAGCCCAAGGCTTTTGAATTTCAGCAGTCTGATTGAGATAAAAAAAGTCATTTTGTTGTTGCTGCTGTTTAACAATTGTGAGGATATAAGAAAACCCTGACAGCCAGTGTGGTATAGTGGTTTGAGCACTGGACTGCAATCCTGGAGACTAGGGTTTGTTTTGCATACTCTGAGGCCTAGAAAACCTTGTGATAGGTTTGCACCAGGATCACCACAAATTGGAAATGACTTGAAGGCACACAACAACAAGAAAACCTTGTTGATCTACTAGCAGGTCCTTACCTGCCTTCTGGTCATATCTGTGTCTTATTGCTTCAGCTCCATGGGAGAAATACCTTTGCCTGTGGCATAACTGTGCGTCATGGAGCTTGAAAAGTTATAGAAGCCTCTGTAGAACTTGTTGTGCTAACAGTTCCACCGAGAAAAACAGTTGGGAACATCTTGGTCTGTGTTCTCTGGCCTTCACAGAAAGGTTTCAGATAGACCCTTTACCTCTAGGAAACTGCCTTATGGTTACTGGAAGGAGGCACAAAAATACAGATCTCTTGTCTACAACTGGTATATGTAGTTCCTGACCCTGGATGTGTAGCAGGTATGCTTGAGAGTGTGTGTGAGAGAAGGGAGCATTGTTGCCTGAATGGTGAATCAATGGTCATTGCTCATTGTGGATGCATACTTGCATGCATACACACACAGAGATGCACACAATGGCGTGGAGGAGAGACTACAACTACTATGATTTTATTCATCTCTTCTGCTCCTGACGGAACTCCGTGTGTCCAGGGGCTGTTTGTTGTGCTGCATGCATCTGGTATGTGATGCTCCAAGCCAAAAGTGCTCATGAATCTTTGGCAACGATTCAAGTAGATAGTGCTCAGACTGTGCCAGTTGAGAGGTTGCTTGTATATAGGAGTGAGTGCTTCAGCTCTGTGGAGGGGCATACTCTCTGCTATTGAGTGAAAAAAGTGTATTGAAGCAGTACAGTTAAGATAAAACATAGTACAGTATTCAGATATAGGGGAGCGATGGAAGGCTGTTGAAAACTGTTATCCTTTGCAGTATTTATTTCCCCCTTCCCTTCCCTGAGCAGCTGTTTGAGAAGGATGAATGTCTTACTGGCATAGTTTTCATGCTGGTAGGGCATTTCAGGTGTCTCCAGTGTAGTGCAGCTACAGTTATATTCCATGACTCCCTCAGCTAGCACAACTTGAGTGCAGGATTACTCTGCTGTGCAATACTCTCTGTAGAACAGAGTCATTTAAGAGCTATTAAAACTGCTGAGAAGAATTTGTGTCACCGCTGTGTGAAGCTTTACTGGACATTTGTTACCATAGCGTTATTACCCAAGCTTACAGCAAAGTTTCAGAAAGTGACCTTGGTCTGAATGAGAAACTAACAAGCCAATTTTGAATTACAAACCACTCAAAATAATAATATGTATATTAACTAATTATGAGAGCCAGCATGGTATGGTGGTTTGAGTGCTGGACTATGACCCTGGAGACCAGAGTTTGATTCCCCACTTGGCGATGGAAAACCACTGGTTGACCTTGGGTACATCATGTACTCTCAGCCCCAGAAAACCCTGTGATAGATGCACCTTAAGGTTGCCATAAGTCAGAAATGACTTGAAGGCTAACAACAATACTAATTACATGCTGCTTTATTTGCCTTCTGATATACACATATGCTTATGGAATTATCTGCTGACTTGATTTAGTCTTTTCTCTGAATATTTATTTATGAAAGTGATTTTTATAATATTGTAAACGGCTGAGTTCATGGTGCTTTTAGTATTGCTGTTACTGTTCTAGTTTCTTCCACATTATTTTTAAAAAATTGAATTAAAAATAGTTTAAGAGTGTGAGACTTTGTGGATTTTTCACTTACTCTTTCTCTCTAACATAGAGTAACTTCAAATATATAAAATCTCTGGTTGCTGTTAATAGTGTGACCTTGATTCTAGTGTTACCTCCTAAAGTGATTGAAATCCAAATGGCCATGTTAAAGCTGTCTAGCCCTCTTTCTTATAGAAGATATGTACATGTGCATGCAAATACACGTGCGCACACACACACACAGCCTGTTGGTGAAACAGGAAATGCTGGCATATGCAGAAAATGTTTGTGGTAGTGTGGGTGGTGATATTTCAGTCCATTTGTAGCCTAAGCAGAAAAAAAGTGGCAGACAGTAAAAAGAAGCCAAAGTTAACTTTGGAGTACTCAGTTGCAGTTTTCAAGTTATCAACAGAGATGAATGTATGATCTACTGTAGAGAGTTTCCTAGGGAAGGTGAAATAGCTAACAACTAAAACTTTATAAAATTACATAAAATTCAACAGTGTGTACTTCCAAGTAAGTGTGCGTGGGACTGTATTCTTTTCCTCTGCTTAAGAATGTTCTAGATCAAGAGTGGGAAAAATGTGGGTCATGGGCTGGGTGCATTCCCCACTCTTTTCTTGCAGCCTCCCAGTCTTTCCAGAACCCACAGGTCCCCCTGGGCCACCCAGGCTCCCCAGATAGTTCTTCACATCTTTTAACATTTCTTGTTCCCACTCCTAAACTTTGCTATTTCCCAATTTTCAGCTGAAAAATGGCCAAAAATTTGGAAGTGAAAGCCAAAAATAGACTTACTGTCACTTCTGAGATTGAATTTTTGCTGAAAATCTGGGGGTGCAGCCCATTGTTGTGGATGAAAATACAGCCTGAGCCACACTGCTGTTATCTACCCTACTTCCACCCTGCTAAAGCATGTAGTCCTCCTAGCCCTGTTTGGATAGGTCTGGGAGGTAGGTATTGGAACAATGAATTTCTTCTAACTGTTTTTATAAAGATTCTTTTAGATGTTAGTTTAACATGTAGTAAAGAACACAGAGCACATCCAGAGTTAGGAAAACCACACAAGCACTATTTGAATATTGAGCTAATATTTGGAAGGGATAATCGAGCTAATGTTAGGAAGGGAGAGCCTAAGGATGCATCTGTTGTCTCCTCCTCCTCCTCCTCCTCCTCCAGAATGTGAAGACAAGCACAACCTTGTAGAACCTGGAGTGGAGAAAGAAGGAAAGCAAGCAAGGAAAGGGTCTTTTGATGGGGAGTTAGAAATTGTTTTTATCCCCCCAAAATCTCATGTAATTAGCTCCTTCTCTTCAAAGCTTAGAACCTGGGAAAGGTAGGACAAATAAGGGATGGTATTTTCATTTTGTTAAGCCCTTTAGCATGGTATATAATTTAAAGTTAAACAGTGTTTAGGACGAACTTAATTGTTAAATCCCTTTTTACTTAAATTTATTTAAATTAGTTTTTTAAAAAGCATATTAACAGTTGACTAAACACCTTATTCCATTTCCACAAACTTTCTTATATATGGAGGGAAGTCTTGCAAACCTATTTCTGCATAATTTGTTTGTCCATTCTTTGTCCAGTCACTGCCTTCTTAAGGCTCTAGGAACCACTTTTCATACATTAAAGATACTAGAGGGGATTGATATCTAAAGTCTCAAGATCATCACAGCTTCCTACTAAACAAAGACAGAAGTTGCCTTATTCTTCTTCCTCAGTCTCCTCTCTTCTGAGAGTTATCAGAAATATGAGGAGGAATCATAGATTTGTCCCCAAACAAACAAGTGACACTTTGGGCTTTGATAGCCCAGGTTGCCCTGATAATTTGGTACTGATTAAAGTTCATTGGTATACGGATACTATAATCAGTTTCCTTGCCCTGACCCTTTTCCTTGCTCCTTTTTTTAACTTCCTGGCAGACATTATATTATGCAAACATAATAGGTATCTTTTCAAGGTTGCAGCTCCTTAATTGGGAGGACAACCCAGTTTTTCCTCTTCAGGAGGGAGATGTTCAGAATTCCCTATTCCATCACAGTGATGGTGAACAAAATGCCTTGTGATCTGATCAAAATGGGAAATACCCTCCACTTTTGCAGAGACCAAGGGTGCAAGCCCCTGAGAAAGTGGAAGAAAATTATCTAGGAATCTCCAGGTCCTCCAGCATGATTCTGTGATCCTTTTCCACTTGAAATGGGCCATAGAATCACACTGAAGGACCTAGGCCATTTCTGCATGACACTCTTATAGCATGATGATTCCACTTTCAACCTCATTGAATCCTGGGGTTTGCAATTTTGGGAGGGGCCAGCCTACCAAATAGGGTAAAACTATCTTTCTTTCTTTCTTTCTTTCTTTCTTTCTTTCTTTCTTTCTTTCTTTCTTTCTTTACCCTTTAGTAGTCAAATCCACAGTGGCTGAATCCACAAAAATAGAGCACACATTGGAGAGCAAATCTGTGTGACAGGAGGGCTCAGTTCCTCAAACAATGTCCCCTGTTCTTCATAGGCAAAATCCTGCTTTTGGTAAAACAGAACGTATCATTGGCACCCAAAATAATAGCTACTGTCTGCTTTAGCAGGCAGTAATTGGACTTATTATAGTGGGCACTGAATCTGAGAGTTTTTCTAGAGTTGTCTGTCAAGTCTCAAAACTGAATGTTTACCTATCAGGGTTAACAGACAAGTTCTGGATTCCTGGGAAAGGTGTGGAGTTGATAGAAGTCATAAGGACAGACTGGCTTCAGAGGCTCTCTTACTCTTCCCTTTTCTTGATATCCAGCTCTTCATGCTTTCAGAAGTTAGTGAACTCTGACAGTCTTAATTGTTCCAGCGTGGCTATATTGTTCCTATTTTTCAGACCTCTTTACCTTTCCTGTGGCAGGCCTAGCTGTTGTTCATAATGAACCTTAATGGATAGTAGTTCCTCTCCCTTTAATTTGCTAAGATAATGGTTTCATTTTTGGAATTAAACTTTTTCAGTGGCACTGAATTCAATACGTTATGTTTTTGAGAGAGCCTTTTTGATGGAAGAGGGCCACCTTTCATTATAGTCCTGCTTTCATTCAGAAATATGAAGAAGGAAGGCTGCATTTTAGAATGATAATATCTGCCTGGGACCCTGTCCATCTATGAAGAAGCATCAGTGTTGTTTTTAAAGACACCTCCTTGGACTTCAGTATCTTGTACAGTATGGATTTTGAGGGGAAAGTTCTCGGATTTGTTTACTCAAGAAGCCATCTCGGCTGACTAAGTAAAGAGCACAGCTATTTTGGGTGACTTGTATGAAAAATCCTATCTGGTAAAAATATGTCAGGCAGCCACCTGGACTTCTGTAGATCCTTTCACTCTTTATTACAAGTGGGGGTCTTCATTGGTTTTGAAGCCAAGCATTTGTTTCTGCTAGCTAGGCATGCAATTCATTCCTACTATGATTTACCATTTGTATGCATTTCTCAATATAGATATTGTCTGATGAAAATGTTGGTGTAACTTGGCTGATATAATTTAAACCATTTTTAACCTGTGATTCATTCCACAGAGTTTGACCATTTTTTTCTATCGAAGAAGGACTGCTCTTTTTCCCCATATACAGATCCCTAAACTCAAAATTAAACAATATTTACATAATTGTTTTCAGGTCCAAGGGCCAAAATATGGAAGTAGTATGGATTTTGGCAACCTGTCTTAATTTTCTCTTTAAATTTTATTATGGTGATCACTACCTTTAAGGAGTCTTTTGATGTTTAAAAAAGAAAAAAAATGCAGTTTTTTTGGTGGCCTCTATTTTCATATGCTGAAGTGCGATTTTAATATAGCAATAGTAATATTAGTTACATTTCTATACCGCTTATCAATCTACAGAAGAATGGATGATTGAGTCAACCTGGAGCCCAGAAGGGTCAAACTCACAACATCGTGGCTGCAGTATCGGCATTTAACCAGTGTGCCACCAGGGCTCCATTTTAAGTCAGCCCACCCTTCATTGATGAAATTCAGCCTATAGAGTTTAGGAAAAAAATGCTGTGGTTTGTTTCTTTTTCATCAAAATTCTTAATGAGACCATATTTTTATCATCTGAGGTCCTTCATTTAGAACTTTCAGAATAATTGAGATATGTTCATTTATTGCTGATGTAACAAATTACTGATATGACAGATTTGTTGTCATGTGCCTTCAAGTTGTTTCTGACTTACTGCGACCCTAAGGCAAACCTATCACAGTGTTTTCTGGGGCTGAGAATGTGTGATGTGCCCAAGGTCACCCAGTGGGTTTCATGATACAAAAATGCCATGAAAATGCAGATACTGGTTCAGACTATCTAATATGAAAATGGTTAATTGGGCAAAATGTGAAAGGATGTCAACCTGCTTAAATTGTTTTGACAGATTTGTAAACAGTTCCCAAAATTGAAGTAGTTTAAATTTTAAAAAAAAATGAACAAAGGTTTTTGTTCAGTTGTGTACGTGTAGGTAAAATATATATTCCGGTTCTAATTGTTAATTTCTGTTTCCAGTGACTTTCTGTGATTATGCATTATTGCCTGGGAATTACTTCCACTAAAAGTAATAGTGCTTATTTTTGAGTAAACCCGCTGAATTCAGCCTGTAAAGCACATTGAGCATTTGATTAACAAATGATTTTCTTCATCCTATTTAAACACCAGACTTTACTTTTAACTAGAAATGTACACCAGATAAAGAAATTGTCAGAGGTACGAACTTCGTAAAAGAAAATGAGACAAATATTCAGACTTCCACATTTCTTTTTTATTTGTGTGCTGCAGTTCAGCTTATTACAGTAGTTTGAAATGTAAGAACTGGAAGCCTTTGCCTCAGGATCTCCTAGGGCCTTTAGCCCTAAGGAAGATTCAAGTTCCATTTCAGTTCCAAACTTATTAATTTGCATACTTAATATTGGAGAAGGAGTTGTAGGAGAAAGCCGTTGAGCTATTTCTAAGGTAACTTCCCTGTACTGATGTTATGAAATACAGTGAAAGCACATATGAAAAGCATAGGAAGCAAATAGTTTGTGGTAGAGGATGTAATATTAACAGCTAGTTCAAGGTAGACTGATCGTTATACACACAGACTTGTACATTTGTAAACTGAATAATTTGGTGTGTCTAGTTTGGCAGAATTGTTCCTCTCACCATAGAGTAATAATGATAAAAAAGGAACAGAATTCATTTTTGACCTCAGACTTCATTTTGTACATGTGTAGCCAGTAAAGTGCTCTTCTGAAAGCTTTTATGTGCACACAGAGAGAGAGAGTGAATCTGTTTAATTTTGCTCATCATATTCCGTATAATTTCATTTCTATGAGAATAACATGAGAAAATGAAAACATTTAAAATCCTTGTTTTAAGCATGTTTGTTTGGAAGTAAATCACAGATAGACTGGTTTCTCTCTTAGTAAGAATGCATTTCCATATGTTTGAGTTAGACATCGACTTATTTTTCTTCCTTCTAGTTGAGTATGTTGTGGAGTATGATTATGATGCAGTACATGATGATGAGCTAACCATTCGTGTTGGTGAAATCATAAGGAATGTCAAAAAACTAGAAGAGGAAGGATGGCTGGAAGGAGAACTAAATGGGAAAAGAGGCTTATTCCCTGACAACTTTGTTAAGGTAAGTTCTTTGTGTTCATCTCTGTTGTTTATTAGACTTCATGTTTAACTTCCATCATTAAATTATACTTGTGTCTGAATTTTATCTTGGAAAAATGAAATTATTTAAACCATGAGATACATTAAATTCTGGAATGGTGCCTTGGATTGTATTGTGTAATGTAGCAAATGAAAGTTTTTCTTTGAGTTATCAAGTACTGTTCTAGTTTATTCTTTGCAGTCTTGCTCATTTTCTTATATTAAAGCTATCTTGCAAAAGGCCTCTTGCCAAACTTCTGAATTGGAACCCAGATTCTGTCCAGTGATGTTAACCAAAAGTTGTTGTTTAGTTTATGCATGGGAGTAGATACACAGGGCACAGTGTATAAATTCATTTTAGTTAGTTACTTTGTTTAGTTTGTAAGTTGTGACTTCTCTGTGTTCAGAAAATTATTTTGAGTGACATCCATTTTCCTATCATTTGATCAGGCCTCCTTTATCATTAGGAGATTATACAAAATGGATTAGAGGTAGAGTGTTAATACCAAACTTTTGTTCATATTGAAGGTCAGAGGTTTGCAAGAGAGTGGATAGTGTGCAAGAAAGATTCTTCTGTATGGAGATAAAACCTGGAAAAAAATCCTCAAGATTGTGATTTCTGTTTAAATGCTACAGTTTATTTTGTTTATTGTAAAATTTGTGGGTTTTGTCTTCATATTTTTCCTAGTTCTCAAAAATGAAGATACATGTGCTTAAGTAGCATAGAATAGAGCAGTTTGCAGATCTTCCTTTAGTGCACAGTATATTCATAATTTTATTTCTATGAAAGAGAATATTTTAAAATTTTAGAAATATGCCAAATAATATAGTTTTGTATACTAAGTTATGAATGAAGCAATAAAACAGAGCTTTTCTTTGAAAAGAAGCATTGCATAGATTTCCATTGTTCCAAGAGTGCTGCCCCTCCAGCACTATTTTTCCCCATGGTTTCAAATTTTTCTACGTGCATTACATACATGCTTCCAGCTGTGTGGATTATGATAGCCCCTTCGCTTTCACGGGGGATAGGGAGAACACCTGTGAAAGAAAAAAAAGAATAACTATGGGTCCCCACCTGCACAATCATGATCACGCAGCTGGCAGGGGCAAGAAAGCTAAGTGGGGAAGCTCTTTGCCCACCCACTCTCTCCTGCGCTGCCTGGCAGTGGAAGGACTGCAGGGAACAGGCGATCGCCCTCCCTGAACCTTCTGCCGCCCTCCCATGCCAGAGAATTGGAGGGGGAGAATGGGGGAAAGCAGGTACTTTGCGAATGGTCAAATTCATGAAAGTGAAATCCGTGAATGTGCAGGGAGAACTGTATTTAGTGACTGTTGTTTTTGCAAGTATATTGTATATCATTTTAAAATCTGGTTTGTATGATCTGCTACACCAGGCCAGAGTAACAGATCACCTGATATTCCAGGAAGAAAGAGGAAGAATCTTTAACAAATAATAAAGGTCTTTATGGCATTCCCTCTTTTGGATTGCTCCAAAGTTCTTGCTAGACTTAAAACATCAGAATTTAGGATCAGTGTAGAAGCACTTTTCTTCCCTGTCCAGCTGATCATCAGTCTTGGTGGGAGGGGACAAAAATGGCTATTTTCCTACTTGTTAGTGGAAAGAAAACTGTGACCTTGAACAGAATCTGCCTCTAAAGCAGATTGCCTGCCAAGCATTCAGTAGACAGAACAAATGTGGGAGGTGGGACCAACTGACCTTCAGAACCTTCCCACTGATTCTGTACTTTTGAGATTTGTAATGCACTGTAGAGTAGTTCTAAAGTAATGTGCGCACACCTGTTTGTTCAGTGGAATTTTCCCTACCCTTCCTTCCTTTTGGTTCCTCATGTGTTTAAAAATCTTCTCCAGAATAGAGTTGGAGGTGAGGGTGAGGCTTTAGTGGAGATGATGAGGCCATTCTACTACGGCCTGCTATTATGCAGGCAAATGGACAGTACTGGACGCAACTCTTGTATTATTGTATTTTAAAATCCTTTCTTCAATAGTTTTGTTGATCTGCTTGAAAAATATAATAAACTGTTTCAAATATCAAGTGAGATGATTGATATGTTTTATTTTAAAACATAATGCATAATATTTAAATGGCTAAATGCTGAGGTATATTTAAGGAATCATAGAATCGTAAAGGTGGAAGATACCACAAGGGCCATCCAGTCCAACCCCCTGCCATATAGGGAATGTTTCTATAAATGTTTTCAAACAGTTGACCATTACTCTTCTACTGCTGTATTAGAATTTAATTCCAATATGTTTCAAATGAATATGGGTTTTTTGTCATGATAAAATATTGTAGTTGTTAAACATATTGGCTATTTTGAGATTTGTAGGTTGGGAAAATGGTGCGGTGACACCTTGTCCCTTGTTGAGGACAGAATGAGACGTGTGGCTTGTGCTGGTTTGCCACCTTTGAAAACGGCAAAAATTATTCCTTGGATAGAAGATAGTGCTTGTGTCCTGCAGAAACTGATCTGGTGGATAGAAGAGCTCTTTTGGGCTCTCTGGAAGTGCAGAGATGATCAAGTGCAGGACAGGTGTTTGTCCGAATCTTGCCACATTTTACCATTACTGGAGCAGCCTAACTGTGCATAACCAATTTTCTTTATTTCCCTATTTCAACTATTTTACAATTAAGAAACATTTCAAGGGATGGATAGATTAAACAGGATAGCCAGACAGAGAAGCTTATCAAGGGATGTTTGTCAGGAGACAAAAAAGAGACAGAATGAAACAACATGGAATTCTATTTCGTTGGGGAAATTTAGAAGGGATTGTGTTATGCTACAGACAAAGAAGATATCATTTAAATAAGATTGCTAAGGAAGAAAAAATCCTGCCACATACAAAAAGTTTGGGGGCAAGAAAGTCTCAGAACAAGGTGGTGCACAAGAAAGTGAAGCACAAGAAGAAGACAGTAAGTGATTGAACTAAGCTCAAAAGGAGAAAGCTACAAAGGTGAGGAACAGAAGAATGAAGGCAAAGAACAGAAGGATAATTTGACATAGGTGAAACTGGATTGGACTTGAACGATAAGGCTTAAAAATGGCTTCAGAATTAAAATTGTTTAATGGAATTTCAGGGGAATGAATTCTTTGACAAAAAGGAGGAAAATATTCCACTATTTCAGAAAAAATAAGATAAAGAATGGACTTTATTTACAGGAAACTCATTGATAATAAGTATGTGAAGAATTCTAATTTGGGACAATAATTTGACTTTCTTTGTATAAAGGAAAAAAGGGGTTGTATGTTAGGTAAATTGTAATTTGTCTCTTCAAAAACTTTTTGAAGACTCAGATGGTTGTTTTATTGGGATTGAAGTTACAATCTACGGGGGGGAAGTTGATTATAGAAGGTTATGCTCCTTCTGAAAATAGATCAGCCTTCTGTAAAAAACTTCATTAGGAAGTTATGAATTTTGTGGGATATTGGAATGGAGTTGTTAATCCAAAATTGGATAGATTGATTGAGAAAGAAAGAAAAGAGAAACAAGGGAAATTGCCTGGTTCCAGTTTTGGGACAGTTCGATGGAAGACACAATCAACTGAGCTCTCACTGGATCGCAAACCCTGAAGTATCATGCTTGGTAAGAGGAGGGGTTTCTCCTGTCAAGCTTGTGGACTCTCTGAATACACGGAAAGTTTGAAGACTCCAATCCAGCCAAGATATTTAGGAGGTCCACTCAGGAGTGGAACAGCTGCAGCAGATCCTGAGGCTGAGGAAATGATTGGGCACTTTGGAGGAGATGGGGGTGAGTGCCTGCCACTCCTTATATGGATACTACACTAACTTTCATCTGGAACTCTTCTGTGTATATATTTTAACATTGGTTGTGTTGTTGCTTAAAGAAGGCCTTGATTGTAGCAATTGAAATTGTATCGCTATTGCTTAAGAGCCTTCTAATCTAATGGAGGATTTAATGAGACAGTGGCCCTTTCCACACGGACT
Source organism: Ctenosaura bakeri (assembly GCA_948474755.1). Taxonomy (NCBI): domain Eukaryota; kingdom Metazoa; phylum Chordata; class Lepidosauria; order Squamata; family Iguanidae; genus Ctenosaura; species Ctenosaura bakeri. Next base: position 731,690 of record CAOLHI010001654.1, read on the forward strand.
TAAAAAAGCGGTGTAGATCGACCTCCACGGAGGTCGTCTACACCGTTATGCGAATTGGGGTGGATTACTTGCGAGTAATTCCACACTGCAATCCGCGTTCGGGCGCCCGCAAGTGGTGGCGCCGCATGCTTTTGAAAAACCACATTTTATGTGGTTTTTCAAAGGCACGGGGCGTCGAGCCCCATCCAGCCCCGTCGCAGCGCCCATGTGGATTTACGGACGCACGAAAGGGCGTCCCTGCAGATCAGGCAGGGGGCGGGATTTCCGGCTGGAGGGCTTCTCCGATTGGTGGAGAGACTCCGCCAGTCAAAATCCGCCATTTTGGGCGCTGCTGGGAGCCGAGGACGCCGCGGGACGCTGCTGTGTGTAGAACGGCGAAATGCGCTGCTCCGCGCGGCGACGGAACAAAGTAAGCCCTGTTTTGGCGTGGCTTTCCCCGTTTCCCCGCCCGCGTGTGGAAAGGGCCAGTATCTTCTTTTGATTGCTATGGGACTGAGAAGCCTTATGAGTTAAATAATTTAACTCTTGTTTTTCCCTTCCTTTTAACCTTGGGATTCACTTTTTGATCTTTAAGGGATGTGATTATTAGCTTTCATAGTTGATTTTTTACTTGTGCACCTCAATCTTGGCTTTTTGTCTTTTTTATCTTTCTGAATGAATTGTCATAGATATATTTGTCTTGGATAATTGGACTGATAGATGGCTTATATACTTAACTGAATAGAATTTTAATGATATTTGTAAGATCGTCATGCCTGGAATTATGAAGATTGGATTTTAAGGCAATCTTGTTTGCCTGACTGCTGGTTGATATTGTGCCAGCTTTTGTTGCTTTGAGAAAATCTACCTGAGAATAGTTCTTATCTAATGTTTGGAAATACAAGCTGCCTTGTGTGAGAACATACTGAACAATAGATGGCCATGAAACAATAATATTGGAGAAAAGAGAAGTTTAGTACTCCTTTTTGTTCCTTTCTTTCTTTCTTTTTTAAAAAATAAAATGGCTATGGCTCCAATTTGGGAAAACATTGACCAAAATATAAAGGACACAGCTGACGAGGATGATATCTGTGATTATTTTATGAGTTTTCTGGCAGAATTCAGGCAATTTGAAGTTGTATTGAAAATAAGTTTGGTGCATTCATAGAACGAGTGACAGGTCTTCAACATGGGACAGGTGAAGTTACAAGAATTCAACAGATGCCTGAAAAAATATCTGTTCACTTTCAAGACAAGGAGGAAGCAACAGGAATCGTGTCAGAAATAATTCAAGATTTTGAAATCATGAAAATCCAAACTGAGATAATTACACAGCATGAATTGGAGAAAGTAGATACAGCCTGTGAAAGAAGGATGAAGGTCCCAAGTTAGGCAAGTGCAAGATCAAGAAGGATAAAATTGTGTTCTGACATGGCCACATAGACCCTGAGAATCCTTCACAAAAGGGGAAGGCTGCCCAGCTCTTCTTGGGCTTTGCTAAATTCTAATGGCATTGCCTTCCCAATTTCTTTCAACAGATGACACTGTTGGTGATCCTCCTCCACACATTAACAGTCTTTTATTGGAAAATGAAAGCCTAGGAATTTGAAGGAAACATTCACAATTGCCCCTATACATTTCTAAACAAGTGCTTTCTGATGCTAGGCTGAACCTAGAATTTGGGGCTGGGTGCAGTGCTTGCCAACAGAGGGAGGTGAAGAATGTATTTTATGCCTACTATTCTTGAAAATTCCCGTTAGCTAAATGAAATTATATTTTTGAAAAAACTGTAACTGAGACATGTTGGCACTACCATGAGTGAGCCAGATGTTCCACGTTGATTATAGCTGGTCTCAGGAAAGTAATGCCTCAGTCTGCTAAAATACTATACCACAAACAACTCCAGTGTGCTCTTTTTTCCTTATGTGAGATTAACTATGTGCAATCAAGTGACATTCTCAGTCAGGCTGCAAACCTTTCACTTTGATGCTTCCTGCAGAGGCCTGGAAAGCTATTCCTTGAACTTGATAGCAGAGATCTCTGGATCAGTTGCAGATAATATAGTCTGATTGGCTTAGGGCCAGTTAACAACAGCAGAAGAGGAGGAAACCCTGCAGGCATCTCCAGAGTGCCATGGGATGTCATATCACTAGAGGCTGAATCACAAGCATGGTGTAGTGGTTTGAGTATTGAACTACAACTCTAGAGAGCAGAATTCAAGCCATGGAAACCCAATGGGTGCCCTTGGGCAAATCACACTCTCACAGCCTCAGAGAAAGGTATTGGCAAACCCCCTCTGAACAAATCTTGCAAAGAAACCTCTGTGATAGGTTTGTCTTGGTGTTGCCATAGGTCAGAAACTGAAATTGAACTGAAGCTGATATGATCTTTGAAGATCCACCCAGTGTTCAGTGTGTGGAATGTTCACTGAAACCACATAATTCTACTGTCTGTCGAGATCACAGTGAATATGAGGTCAGTGAAATTATGAATCCCAATTATTGCAGCAAAATCTTTGTGTGCTTTTGTATACCAGGAAGGCTGCAGTTTGGAAGAATGGTCTGGGAAGCTGCGTAGGTGCTTCAGAAAAGCTGAGGAAAAGGTTGCAGATAGGGTGGGGAGGAGTTCCGAGGAGAGTTTCAAATCTGGCAGCCAGTCTGTTTCATCTTCGTACTGGTGACACTGGCATTCTTGAGTTATCAGGAGGCCAGGGAGGAATGATGGATTATGGGAGTTGTAGTCAAACTGCCTTTGGGGGACCACAGACTCCTCACTCTTGCCTTTTGGAGAAAGAGTTACACTTCCAGCCTGAGCAGAGTTGGTTGACTCTCCAAGTCAAAACAGGATTCACTGTGCCTTAGCAAGCCCTTGCAGCAAATCCCACTCATAAGCTTGAAAAACTTGTCTTTATTGAGAAGATTCTGCGCACTGTCCTGATTGGTACTTTCGCCCATGATCCCTGCCTGCCTTTGACCTTGCATTTGCTTCTAAAGTACATTATGGCTGCTTTACTTTACTTGGCTTTCTGACTTGCTTGCTTCTGGCCTTTGCCTGATTGGGTGCCACCTGGTCTGTGACCGCATCGGCTGTTCCTTCAGCTTCCAAGTGTCCATGCCTGAGCTGGATCTGAGCTGCAGCCTATCCTGCAGCGAGGTCAGAACCTTACAACCTGTAGTAGGTATTCCTTGAGACAGCGCGTGAGCTGGTGTCGGGGCAGTCTCTACTATCCCCTCTAGTACCGTCCTCTACCGTGTAGATTGGTGCATTGTAGCCAGTGCTTTTGAGGTTACAGTTTTTATCAAGAAAATAACTCGGTTCTCCCACTAAGAATCATCTGTAGCATATGACAAAATATGTATTTGTGGTTAGGAAGACAAAATAAAAAACCTGTGTAGACCCTTTCATCCAAGGAGTTCCCTAGATGGCAGCTACAGTCTTTAGTTATGAACAGGTCATGATCCTTTAGTAATACTGGTTCTCTTGGGAATATTTGCTTTCTTATTTACTTGATAAACTGCTTCATAAAATCTGAAAGAATATTTTCTTAAGAGTATTTCTAGGCTTTATGAAGCAATTTATCAAGTAAGTAGAATGGCCTAATATTTCAAAATATTGTGGAGAACAATTGATGCTTCTGATATTAATATTTATGTGATTAATATTCTTAGTGAATAACATCTGCTAGTTTGGTTATGCATATAGTCTTACAACTTAGAAACTTTAAAAGTCACTGATGTGTACTATCTCCACCTTAGTGTAGGGACTCAGTTAAAAGAAGGGTATATCTGGTATTGAAATTTCATCAAGGTTTATATATCATACTAGATGAATGATATCATCTGATACAACAGGCATATTTTTCTTTAAGTAGAATGAAAAAGCAAAATGGCAGTCCATTACAAGTCAATAATTTGCATGCAGTATTTTGGGCTCACGTTGGAAGTTTAAAAAGTAAGGGCAGGCTCACTGAAAGTCAAGCTAGAAAATAAATGGGATTCCCCCCCCCCCAGCAATCTAGATTTTCTCACTGTCACTGTCTTTTTTAAAAGGACCATTAAATATGTAGATATTTCTAAGATTTGATGTTAATTCTTCAACTACACTTACATATTATGATTTCTTCAATAGTGGACAGGAATTACAAATGGATGCCTGTTTCTGAGAGGGTGGGCATTTATAATTTGATGTGGCTGGAGAATGCAGTTCATTATGTTCTGAAATGCTCTTTATAAAATGGGCAAAGGGAAAAGTTCATTGAAGATATTTAATTAAAGTTAGCACCCTATTACAATCAAGAAGCGTTCTGGTTTTACTAAAAGGTCATCACCCATTTGGAACTTACAGAACAGCTCTGTATGTTTTAGCTCCTGGGAAACTTGAAGAAAAAAATAGAAACTATTTTGCAGTCATCAGAAGAGACTCCTTTACCAACAGCGTACATTTTCTGTCTTAGGATTTTACTGAAATATTATTTTTTTAAAAAAAGTCAAGAAGTCATTCTGTTGGAAATGCTTTGGTTATGTATTCTTGCATGGTGGGGAGTCGGACTTGCTGGCTCTATGATTCTGTAATTTAATTTCGTAGCAACATTTATTTTAAAAAGGTCTGTATGGACAATCTTTTTTGGAATTTGTGAGGCCTGTTGGTGACCATCATCATCTGTTGTCACCATCATAATCCCTCCTTCTCCTTAGAATTTTACCATGGACTACAAAGAGGTAGTAAGTACATTGTTGGAAAAAAGGATGATGATTTGCCTGTAAAGGTGTGTGCAGCTGCCCTTACAGCTGTAAAACAAAACCAGGAAGTTTGTTATTACTTGAACTTTGCTCATTGCAGTAACTATTTAAAACTTCCTTCAACACATGCAAACATGCACATGTACCTGGGTGTGCTAAAGCAAATATGTCTTTAGAACTAGTAAGTTCTTTTTCTTTTCCTTTCTAAAAATGGTTAAAAAAAACCAACCTAGGTTATTTGAGCCTGTTGTCTTTGTTGTTCTATTTTTTTTGATCTGTGAAACGATTTAGCATTTTATAGTACTATGTCTGATGCAATGCTTGTAAATTGTGTGATGTTTCCTAGCTTTAGATAGCTGTTTATTTTTGGTTGATTTATTTTTAGTTGATTTTCATTATATGTTTAGATTCAGATACTGCTTTTCAAACATTTTTACAGTCTGTGAGTTCACCAGGACGAACTCGTATAAATGTAAGCACTGGGGAGCGGTGCTTGTAGGACAAGGTATATTTTTTGTTTCTCTCCAAGATGTTCACATTGGGGATATAATTTCTAGTTCAGGCTATATTGAGAAAATAAAATAGACTTCGGTTATCTGGCATTCAGTGCAACAATGGCTGTCCTTGCTGGAGGAACCATACCTCTCCCTGACCACATTGCATTTACTTGCACTGGAAAATTTCGTATACACGAATTTGCACGTTTTGCCTAGTATGTAAGGATATAATGTGTTTTTGAGTAAAATCTCTCATACAGTCATTGTATCAAAGCAAAGTTTAAATGATCACAAGCTCAGATGTTTCAGGAAATGCTATGAAGCATTAAAGGGCTAGTTTCTTGTTCATTTTATTGTAGTGAGACCAAAATTTATTAAATTGTCTGTTTTAAAAGATACTGTTGTGTCCAACAAATATTGGAGTGGGAATTAATAATGATCAGAGTGTCTCTTTTCTCTCACCTCCTCCTCTTTCGTACCTGCTTTTTTAAACCACAGTTTCCTGATCTGGCATGAAGGGGGATGCTATAGTTTAAGTGCTCCCTACAGTCTAGGGTTTCAGATCATGGTTAAACCCTATACTGCAAGTTTCTTCATTCCTTTTATTTTTGTATTAGAACATGAAAACTTGCAGTGATCTTGGATTCTGCCTTTTCCTCCCAACAGTTAAGTGACCCTACGTGGTCCTATAACTCCTCTATGTCTTCTAATTTCGTTCTTCCTCTGCTTCTAGACTTGCCTCTATGTGGCTCTCTTGCTGTGGCTTTCCTACTTAGTTAAAATTGATAAAAGGGAATTTTTAAAAGTACGGTTAACTGAAAAATAGATAAAAGAGGACAGCTGCCTCTTAAAAGTCCTATTTTTAAAAACATTCTATTCTCAGATATTGATAGAAAAAAAGTATTTGCCTGCTGATGAAAGGTGTGTGAGGAAGTTCCAATTTTGGCCTCTCTAGAAAAGAAGTTCCAAAGCCTATTTTTTTTAATTGTTGATAGTTTAATTCCATTTTAATATGAATATCTTTTTATGATTATAAATATATTGTATTTTAAATTGTAAGATAGCAATTGGAGATGCTGCTGACTGAGCCTGGGATCTCTGGCTCCTGCTTGCGGAATATGTGCTTTACCACGTTTCCTGACTGGGATGGCAGGGATGCAGTGATTCAGTTGTGCAGAAAAAATCTTCTACATATGCTCAGAAGTGATCAAAACATTTCTAAATCATAATTTTCCACGCCTTATTCACTGATTGATATTCGGCTCTTGCTGTACCTGCGGTAGGTTAATGTCATCTAGGAAAAATGATCACTGCTTACTAACTTTTATGATCACTCCATACTAACCTTTAGCACGCAGTGTTTTTGAAGAGTGAGTAAGCAACATGCATGTTGGTGATGGCTCTTAGGAACAGAAATGGAGAGGACTTACAGAACTTAACTGGATTTTAAGATAAAATCCCTTGCTTACTGAATGCCTTTCCAAAGATCATGGTTTCTGACCATATCAAACTCCCTCTGTCCTCAAGTAACAGTCTTATTGTTGGATTAATAGTTGGGAAGAAAATTCCAGGTGGGAGAGGTGAATTTAAAGCAGTAAAAGATGGTTCCCAAAAAGGTGCCCCAAGAGGTCACTAACAAAAACCTCCATGCCATTTTTTGTAATTCCTTTTGTAATTTCTTCTTTGAAAATTAATGATGCAAGTAATAAATCAATTATCAGCATCCCACCAAATCCAGTTAGTGTTAATGAAAATGAGTGATTCTCCCAGTTTCAAATATTTCACAGTAACAAATTAATTCTTAAACCTAACAGTCCAAGTTCTGTTCACTTTTCCTTGTGCTAAAAGACTTCGATATTCCTTCAGAAAAGATACTCCTATGCTTGTCTCTTCCTTCCCTTTTCGCTTTCATTTTCTCTCCCTTTCTTTTTGCATTCGTACTTTAAAAATGTCTTTTTCAAAAAAGTCCAGGTTATGAGTCAAGAAGTGCCTAATTTACATCTTGCTTCGTCAATGGAAGCCTTAGGTAAGCAACAATAACAGACAGCTGCCAGAACTCAGGCAGTATGCAAAGAATTTGTACATTTAAATGTGCTTTTTAGACAAAAATTTCCATCCTTCTAAAGTCTGTGTTTCTTATAAACAGTTTTCTTTTCTCGTGTATATATAGCTCAGCTGTCTTAACTTTTGATAAATTGCACCTTATACACAGAATTGCTGTAACATCAATAGAGGGGAGCAGGCGTTTAGTTTTCATATATTCTATCCCTGTCTTCTTTAGTACTGTGCCAGTGCAGTGTGTGGCCCCTACAGAAACATCTCTGTGCTGCCAGGTCCTGTCCTTCCCAGTTCTTTGTAGTTGGATGTGCTGTGCAATGGAGTACTGGCAGAGGCTCCAGCACCCCACTACCTGTATCTTCCCAGAATGTCTCTTAGCCTACATAAAGACAGCAGGTAGGTGGGGCCTCATATGTTACATCACAGTGCAGTTTGCCTGATCAAGAGAAAAAACATTAAAGAAAGAAAAAAGAAGCAAGCGAGTAGGACATTTTCTGATTGTGCACCCACAAAGCAGCTGCGCTGTTCTTAGTCCAATAACACTTAGTTGAAAGTTCAAAATTTGTTCCCTTCAGGATACAACTGTAATAGAGACAGTTGTATCTGAGCCACACTATATCAGTTCTTGTGAGATCCTCAGTACTTTAAAATAATATAATCCTGTATAGGATATCTTTGCAGCTAAGCCCATAAAAGTAACTTGCTTTCAAACACAGTGTTACTTATTGCTAGAGTCTGGCAGAAGAGGCATGGATCGCTTTATGCTATGTATGCAGAGGCAAGGTGATACTATAACAGGAAATGCAAAGAGGAAGACAAATATATCATTTGAAGTTGAGGAAACTAGAGATAACAGCAAGTTTGCCTGCTGAGGAAAATAACAGTACTGTGGACTCTTAGTATCTGCTAGGGTTTGGTTCCAAGATCCCCCATGGATAACAAAATTCATGGATGCTCAGGTCCCATTATGTGCAATGGTGTGGTAAAATGGTGTCTCTTATATAAAATGGCAAAAATGAAAGTTTGCTTTTTGGTTTTTTTAAAAAATATTTTCAAGCCATGGTGGTTTGAATCTATGCATACAAGAATCCACAGATAAGGAAGGCTGAGTGTAGTGTAGTGGTTATTCTCACCCTGATATAAAGAAGTTTCCAAAATATTACAAGGGAGAAAATGGTGGTGCATTTTTCAGAAGTTTTGAGAGAACTTGCAATGATATGGGGTGGAAGAAAAGGAGAGAGTGGGATATCTCAGATCTCAAATATGTGGAAGTCTAACAGAGATCTGTGGAGAAATGAGAGTGGAGGAATTAAAAAAATAAAGAGAACCCAGTCAAATATGTGAAAGTTCAAGGCAAACTATGTATGTAATTACGAAGCACTATGGGAGAAGCATCAACGGTGGTACTTGCAAAGTACAGACAAAAACTGTTGGAGATGGTGCTTGGAAGCCCCTGTGCTTTGGTGGCCTGTGATGGCATCATGGCCTTGCCCCCTGCCTTCATGACTGTTGGGCTAGTTGGGACCAGTTACCTCTAGTTAGTATATTGGAATGTGTAGTGTGATAATTGATCTGTGAAAGATGCAGAGGGCCTGGAGCAATGGATGACAAAGCTTTTTATTTGTTCTGGAATATAACTCATCACACTCAGCTTGGCTTGGCTCAATAACAGAAACTAGGGAATTATCAATTGTGTATGCTGACATATGTGGGGAAGGAATCTTGGTGACAGTAGCTGCCCCCCTTTTTGCTTCTCTTCCCCTTAGAATTGTAGAATCATCTTACGTCTCACTGAACATAGAATCGCAGAACTAGACACTGTACTCCAGGTAGGGTCTGACTAAAACAGAATAGAGTGGTACTATCCTTTCCCTTGACCTAGACACAATACTGCTGTGGATGCAGCCCAGAATCGCATTGGCTTTCTTAACTGCTGCGTCACACTGCTGACTCATGTTCAGCTTGTGGTCTACTAAGACTCCTAGATCCTTTTCACATGTACTGTGGTAAAGTCAGGTGTCATTCACCTTATATCTATGCATTTAGTTTTTTCTGCTCAGGTGTAGTACCTTATACTTCTCCCTGTTGAAATTCACTTTGTTAATTTTGGCCCAGTTTCTGTAATCTGTTAAGATCATTTTGAATTCTGATCCTGTCCTCTAGGATGTTAGCTACCTCTCCTAATTTGGTGTCATCTACAAATTTGATAAGAATGCCCTCTATACTCTCATCCAAATCATTGATAAAGATATTGAATAGCACTGGGCCCAGGACAGAATCCTGTGGCATCCCACTAGTCACTTCTCTCCAAGACATTGCTGAGTACTATTTGGTTTGGGCAGTCAAACAGTTACAAATCCACCTAACAGTAGCAGTCTAGCCCACATTTTACTCACTTGTTTGCAAGAATATCCTGGGAGACCTGGTCAAGGTCTTACTGAAGTCAAGATACAGTATGTCCACAGCATTCCCTTCATCTGTCGAGCTAGTAATTCTGTCAAAAAAAAGAGATCAGATTAGTCTGGCCTGACTTGTTTTTGAGAAACCTATGTTGACTTTTGGTGATCACAGCATTCATTTCTAAGTGCTTACAGGATCTGCTCTAGAATTTTTTCCAGGGTGAAACACCTGTCTTACTCAGTTACTAAGCTAGTACAAAATTCTGATTTTAATTGACCCTGGTGGGAAAGAGGGGCATTGGTGTCCCTGAAGAAACAGAATCTCAAGCTGACTGACATTTGTTTACTAACAAAATCACAGCATTTCTCAGTGGCAGATCATCTGTTCAAAGTGAGCATACGTTTTTTCTTATCAAGATAACTTTGTGTTGGTTAATCTGTAAAGGGATTTACTGTTCTTAGTCATTGATTACACTGGCGATATTTTCTGCTACCGGTATTATGAATCATAGAATCATAGAATCATAGAAATTCAGAGTTGGAAGAGACCATACAGGCCATCCAGTCCAACCCCCTGCCATGCAGGAACACCCTCAAATCAATCCCGACAGATGGCCATCAAGCCTCTGCTTAAAAACCTCCAAGGAAGGAGACTCCACTACACTCCGAGGCAGCAGATTCCACTGCCGGACAGCCCTGACGGTCAGGAAGTTCTTCCTGAGGTTCAGGTGGAATCTCCTTTCCTGCAGCTTGAATCCATTGCTCCTTGTCCTGGTTTCTGGAGCAGCAGAAAACAAGTCCCCTCCTTCCTCTACGTGGCATCCCTTCAAATATTTAAACATGGCTATCATGTCCCCTCTTAACCTCCTCTTCTGCAGACTAAACATACCCAGCTCTCTAAGTCTATCCTCATAGGGCATGGCTTCCAGGCCTCTCACCATTTTGGTCGCCCTCCTCTGGACTTGCTCCAGCTTGTCAATATCCTTCTTGAATTGGGGTGCCCAGAACTGGACACAGTATTCAAGATGGGGTCTAACCAAAGCAGAGTAGAGTGGTACCAGTACCTCCCTCGATCTAGACACCATACTCCTACTGATGCAGCCGAGAATTGCATTGGCTTTCTTGGCTGCCGCATCACACTGCTGACTCATGTTCAGCTTGTGGTCTATGAAGACTCCTAGATCCCTTTCACACGTACTGCTATCCAGCCATGTGTCCCCCATCCTATATTTGTGGATTCCATTATTTCTGCCTAAGTGTAGGACCTTACATTTCTCTCTGTTGAATTTCATTTTGTTCGCCCTGGCCCAGCTCTCCAATCTATCCAGGTCATTTTGAATTTTGATCCTGTCCTCTGGCGTATTAGCAACCCCTCCCAATTTGGTGTCATCTGCAAATTTGATGAGCATGCCCTCTATTCCTTCATTCAAGTCATTGATAAAAATATTGAACAGCACTGGGCCTAGGACAGAACCCTGTGGCACCCCGCTAGTCACTTCTCTCCAGGACGAAAAGCAGCCATTCGTGATCACCCTTTGGGTTCGGTCGGTCAACCAATTACAAATCCAACTAACGGTAGCCCTGTCCAGCCCACATTTTACTAGCTTCGTTGCAAGAATGTCATGGGGAACTTTGTCGAAGGCCTTACTGAAATCGAGATATGCTACATCCACAGCACTCCCTTCATCTATCAAGCTAGTAACTCTATCATAAAAAGAGATAAGATTAGTCTGGCATGACTTATTTTTGAGAAATCCATGTTGACTTCTCGTGATTACCGCGTTGCTTTCTAAATGATTAGAAACTGACTGCTTAATGATCTGCTCCAGGATCTTTCCGGGTACTGATGTCAGGCTGACTGGGCGATAATTATTTGGGTCCTCTTTTTTCCCTTCTTGAAGATGGGGATAACATTTGCTCTCCTCCAATCTGCTGGAACTTCTCCTGTCCTCCAAGATTTCTCAAAAATTATAGCAAGCGGTTCCGAAATGACCTCTGCCAGCTCTTTTAATATCCTAGGATGCAATTCATCTGGCCCTGCAGACTTGAATTCATCCAATGCGGCCAGGTATTCCTGTACCACCTCTCTACTTATTATGTGCCTCATTTCCTCTGCTTCCTCCCCTGCTCCCCAACCGCCAGGTTGAGTGCTTGTATCCTTCTGGGAAAATACGGAGGCAAAGAAGGTGTTAAGTAGCTCTGCCTTTTCTCTCCCCCCTGTGAGTAATTTGCCATCTTCTCTACTGTCTCCTTCTTTTTCCTTTTGCTGCGGACATATTTAAAAAAGCCCTTTTTATTGTTTTTAATGTCTCTGGCCAGCCTAAGTTCGTTCTGTGCTTTAGCCTTTCTGACTTCCTCCCTACATCTCCTGGCTACTTGCTTAAATTCTTCTTTGGTGATTTCCCCCTTCTTCCATTTCCTATACATGTTTCTCTTAACTCTATAAAGTGAAAAACAAATGTAAACAAAGACTTTTACAAAAGAAAAACAATTAATTGTCTGCAATACTAGAGGAACAGTATATACATATATAGTGTTTAATGTGAGGAGAAGAGAGTTAAACTTCCCTTACATAGTTTTCATCAGAAAATTTTGCTTGCATTCTCTTAACTGTCTTTAGATGTGTAGTTGTTTCTTACCAAAACTTGGATTCAGTTGTCTGAGGAGGACACACCACTTATTGCATGATGCCTGAAAGATTTGCAGCATAATTTCCACAAATATATTCCTGATCCTTATGCAGGTAAAAACTGGATTAGAGATCCAATTTCAGTTAATGTGGATGAACTAGAGGGGCTTAACATCAGCAGAGGAAAACAAGTTCATAGAAATATCCACAGATGGTGCTCTGAAATTGCAGTGCAGGGAACAATTCTTTCTGAATTTCTGGGCTCGCTTACAAACAGATGTTCTGGACCTATCAAGGAGGGTTCCTGAAGTATTGATGCCTCTCATAATGACAAACTTCTGTGAAAAATCATTCTTGACTCTTGTTTGTCTTAGTAAGTACGGAAACCATTTGAAAAACACAGAGTCAGAACTCAGAATACAAGTTTCAGCTATTGAGCATGAAACAACAGGGTTTGTAAGTGAAATGCAGTTCTAGCCGTCTCATTTTTTTGCTTGTTTAAAATTAACAAATAATATTAGTCCATGATTCAGTGTTCAAGTATTACTACTACTACTACTACTACTACTACTACTACTATCATTTTGTATGCAGTGATTCAAATAAAATATTATAATAGGAGTGTATGCATTTACTTATTTCTCCCTTCTCTTCAAATTTGAAGACCCTTAAATACTTGCTGCATTTTTAAATTTTGAGTTAAATCTTCGTGAGCCATGGCATCAAAAGATATTTAAAGGGGGTCTCTGGAAAAGAGAAGATTAAGAACCACAATTGTACCCTATTTCTGAAAAAGGGGAGGATGTACAACTTCATCCTGTCATGTTTTTAAATAGAAAATTAGTGCCAGGAGAGAAACGTCTATCCACGTGGAAGAGGAATGTATGGACTTTAGGAAGACTAAAATCTTACCTTTGGAGAAGGAGATTTATAGTAAGGACGTAACATTCCCCCTTAAGTTGGTTACACAAAACCAAGGGTAACAACAGAAAATTATTAAAGTGAAGTATTCTGCTCCAGAACTAAGATTTTGATATTGTACACCTAAAAAGATATGAAAATGCTGATACTCTTTCCAGGCAAATGAAGTTGTGCTAGACGTTGGGAAGGTAGACCCAAATTTTTCACTTATCTATAGTGGTGGTGTTATTTGTGTTATCTAAGGTTTACTATGACAATTATATGGCCAAACAAGAGACTGAAAAGATGGTTTAAACTTGATTGTGGTAAGCATAATTGTGGTGAAAAGGGAGACCAGTGGGTGGCTGGGTTTTGCCCAGACTTGCCCACCTCTTCCCAGTACAACAGAAGTAAAGTCACAGAATCATAGAGTTGGAAGAGACCACAGGGGCTATCGAGTCCAACCCCTTGCCGTGCAGGAACCCACATCAAAGCACTCCCAAGAAAGGGCCATCCAACCTCTGCTTAAAAACCTCCAAAGAAGGAGACTCTCCCACACTCCAAGGCAGCATATTCCACTGCTAAACAGCTCTTGATCATCAGCAAGTTCAGGAGATAGTAGCACTGCCACCAAACCCTTCTTTGGAGATCCGTTCTCCCTTTCCTTCACTGGGTTCCTGAGGATGTAAAGGCTCAAACCCTCCTCTTCCATATGATTCCTGGGATGAAAAAAATTGCAAGTTCCTTGTAGACTTTGTCACGAAGACCTGTGACCAGAGGTTCCTGCTTGCTGTCCCTTAAAGCGGAAAGTAGGCTTTTTATAAGTGAAAACTCTTTAATTAAAAAAAGGGGGGGGGATGGCATACAAAGAGGTAGCTGAAGGTATAGCAAGCAAACTCAACTAGCTTAAAGCCCTGGCTCTCTTGTGTACCTCCGTTCTGGTTGCAAGAGGGAGAACCAAACCCATTAGACACAGACATAAAATTATTCTCCAACTTCATGTGTTGCCTTTCCCAGCCCTCCAGTCCTTTCAGGAGAACTGAAAGCCTAACACATCTAGCTAGGCAGGCCCTCGTTTCCTTATAACTCTTTCCTGAGATTCCTTGCCTCACTCTGCCCTGAAACAGTTAGCTGAATTATTAGACTGCATAGCCCCCCTCTCTCTTCTTCTTCTTCTTCTTTCTAGAAACTTTCACTTTTCCACCTTCTGACCTCCCGTTAGCTAATGGAAGCCAGGAGTGTGTTAGGGCCAATCTGGGACCTTAGGGCAAGGTAAGAGTAAAAGGTTCCCAAGGGTAGTTAGTAACAGTGGGGTCAGTCTGGGAAGGGGATCCGTCATATGAGGATTCTCCTCTGCTACAGCCTGTTTGGTTCCTATGCTGGATACAGAAATAACCTGGAACCTTCTTCTAAATTTCTTCTGACAGCCTGGTTACTCATCTGCAGAGAATTAGTGGCACTGCTTAAAATTGTAATGATTTTTTTTATGAGTGGTTACTGTGATGGATTTATATCAACTGCCTGGCATGCTGTTGATTTTATTTTATAACATTTATGTGTAGAAAAGATGAAAAAATGTGTTACTATCACTGCTTATTGTAGCCCTGCACTTGGATACCTCTGTGTGGGTGGCCGAGTTGTCATACCACTTGCTTAATGGTTCATTGCATGTGTGGTTTGATAATGTAGGCTCCTGGCCACAGGAATTTAGCTAGCTGATAAAACACCTAGTGGGAGATGAAGACATTGTTAGGAAAACAATTTGATGAAGGCAGTGTTCCAAGTGATTCCTACTATCTAATGTACTGCATGAAGGAGCTCAGTTGAAGCATTGGAATACTTCCTTGTCCTTTCAGGAGGTAGCTGTCTACAATCCTAACATGTTTTAAAAGGAGGCCGCTGCACCCCATTCGGCAGTAGAAGCTGCTGAATAATTTCTGCCCATTTGCTTCCATATTTTACGTGGGGTTGAAATAATGTTCTTAATAACCCATATTTTATTTCATAAACCTTAATATGTACAAGTCAAGAAAGAGAAAATGCTAGCATTCTACAAGTTAAATAAATGAGTCAAATTGTTTTTGCAACCCTAATAATATTGTAGTATATCCCGAAAGTTAATTTAAAAAGAATAAATTAAGAATTAATATATTTATTATGGGACCCAGTGTGATATATTGATTTGAGTATTGTACTAGGGTTCCAGAGGACCTGGCTTTAAATCCCTGCTGAACTATGGAAACCCACTGGATGGCCTTGAATGAGTCACATTATCTCAGCCTCAGAAGAAAGTTAACAACAACATCCCTCTGAACAAATCTTGCCCTATGATAGGTTTACTTTAGGAATATCACAAGTCAGAAATGACCTGGCGGCAGATAACAGTGCATATTGATCATTCATATATTAATAATCAGAATATAAATGTGCTTAATATCTTTAGAGCTTTTAGTTGGATCATGTTCTCTAATATAGGATAGCCCAAAACTAATCGTCCAGTGTGGAGACCTGTATAAACTTCATTTCTTTATTCAGTCAGCATTGCTAATACTAGTTAATATCAAATAAGGAGCTAGAAACCAACTTCAGCCTGTCTCAAGATCCTTGCTGGGTATGTTTTTGTTAAGTAGGTTCAAGTTGACAGGTAAGTGAATGTGTAGCTAGCAGGATAAACTCAGGTTTGAGGTTGAATCTGGGTTTTCTATGTATTGTGTTATATTTGTTTTGCTCAATCACAACTATAGTAGACCTATAGAATTTACACAGGTGATACCCAGCAATTTCCATTTATTTTCATGGATCTAATCACACTGGGACTAACATGAGATTTAGCCCGTCGTAAAATCACTGATTTAGAATAATCTTTCAAGGATTTGTCTGTGGTTTCATATGAATCAAAAGTATTTTTCTCTAGTGCATGTTTGTAGCATAGGTTAATAATTAAGATTTGAGCATTTACTCTCCCCTGTTTTGTTTTTACCAGGAAGTTCAGAGAGAATCGGAATCTAAAGATGACAGTTTGCCAGTCAAGAGGGAGAGGCATGGAAATGTAGCCAACCTTGTTCAGCGCATGAGCACTTATGGTCTTCCAGCGGGAGCATTCCAACCTCATTCCCAGGGCAAAAGCTTCAGGAGGAGTACGTTGTTTAGTAGCTAGAGTTCTCTCTTGCTGTTACCTCTTTTGCTGGTTCTGCAGGGGAATGGACTTTTCATGGGATAGAATATGTGGTATTATGCATTCTAATTCATTTGTTCAGTTATAAGTGTAATATGAGTGTGAAAAGCAACAGATGAAAACCATGATGCTCAGAGTCCTAACAACCCCCTATTAATTTCAGAAAAATCCTGAGGGCTTCCTCTTATCTGTATCTGAAACTAAAATTCTTGTAATATAGTGTGTGCTTGCATGTGTTTGCATAGCATCTGTTCTGTGATGTTTCTGAGTAGCAATGAAAATTCTTCAGGGAGCAATAAGGGAAGTTTGTGCATATTGGATAAAACCATAAATGTATTGATATGCAGTTTTAAGCTGTAGTTGCAGGAGGAACAAATTATGGAAGGGGAAAACACACTGAAAAGTTCACAGGGAATTGGCAGATCTCTTGGAACTTAATTAGTAGAAGTATGTTTAATTAATCAGGTGTTATGTTAGTAATTGGAATGAAATTGTTTTGATGGGCCTTTTAATGGGCCTTTTAAACCTGTTTCAAAATGAATGGCATCAGATTATGTTAGATCAGGATTGATAAAATATGACAGGAAAATAATCTTCGATTATAAATGTGTTTCCATTTTTACATGCTAAGTGTTATAGTTTAGGATATCATAAAATCTCTGAGTTACAGGGGGTGTTAGCAAAGGATACATCAGTAGCAGAAATCGCACCAGTTATGTTAGAAATCAGACCAAGCTGATTTAGTCGTAACTAATTAATTTTAGAATATATTTCTCAAAATTCACTCAAATACTATAGAGTATTTGTAAAGTCTGAGATCTTTGAAGTACTCAGATTTCTATCATGAAGACCTCGCATATGAGTTCCAAATGAATTCAAATGCATAGATTTGTTCAAATGCATAGATTTTTGTGTGCATTTTTCAGATTTATACAATTTCATGTAATTCTCCCATTAACAAAACTGTGTTAGCATTTTAGGATTGTTTAATTTGTGGCTTTTCCATATGTGTGCATATTATTGAATACCATATTTGCCAGGGTATTAAGGCACACCTGTGTATAAGATGCACCCCATTTATACACT
Source organism: Ctenosaura bakeri (assembly GCA_948474755.1). Taxonomy (NCBI): domain Eukaryota; kingdom Metazoa; phylum Chordata; class Lepidosauria; order Squamata; family Iguanidae; genus Ctenosaura; species Ctenosaura bakeri. The sequence goes on from CAOLHI010001654.1 coordinate 749,152, forward strand.
GGCAAATACTGTTTGCAGGTATATAAGACACAGTGGCATAAAAGACACACTCCATTTTCAAACAGTATTTTTTTGGGGGGGGAAGTGAATTTTATGCACCAGCAAATACAATAGATTTTTTTTCTTTTGAGGAATTTATTGCAAGCTTAGAAATGTAAGGATTTCTAACTGCTAATTGCATCTAGTTCTGCATTTCAGTCTGGGAGGTGCAAATTGAATAGATCAACCCAAAAGTCTCAGAACAAATGTGTTTCCCCTTCATATATATGATGGTTTTTGAAAAAATATAATATCTATATTGAAAATTACATAAATGAAAAAAATGTGCACCAGCATGTACTCCAAAGAAAAAGAAAAATCAACCCATGGATGTCTCATAAAAAACACAAGAACAGTACCAGACTTACTGGCGTGATATGAATTAGCATATAATATGTGATATATCAAGTCATCACTCTAAATGATACATTATATGTGAAATAGTAACAAGCATAATTTATGAGATAATCGGGCTGTTACACAATAAATAGATCTAATTTGAATGAACAGACAATATATAAGGGACATGATGAGAATCATATTATAATTTTCCTCCTTTCTCATCAGATATAATAAACATACATTCCCATATATGAAATGGAAGTGTTACAGGTTGTAAAGATAAACCAACTTCTGCAAAGTTATACAGCTGTCATTAGAGATATGTTTATCAGTTTCTATTTACTCCTTTCATATGGTAGCAGCATCATAATATTCTAAAATCCAAATAATAATGTATTATGACATAACACATCATCTAATGCACTTTATTTACCACATCACTTCACACTGACCCAGCACTGGTTGAATAAGTATTAAGCAGCATACACCTCATTACTGATTTTATGTAACACATTGGTCTCTAAAATAAGTCATGTTATATCCATATGAACACTTCAGTTGTCCCAAATGAAAATTCCTAGGCAAGTATGTCTCTCTAATTAAAACCAGTATAAAGGAAATTATGAACTGAGTGAAGGATTCTCATAACCCTTAGGTATTTGCTGTTTGGTTCATATTATATCTATTTTTGTATATTTCTTTATCTTTATATCTTACAAAATATGCTTGTTATCATTTTGTATATAATGTATTATATGGGATGATGGTTTGATATATTACTTAATACTGATTGATATCTATACTTGTGAGTTTGCACTGATTGTCTTGTATATTAGTGGGCTGCTTTATTTTATCATTAGGCCTGCCAGCCAGTGAATATTTTTGTTTTTCATGTGCTAAAAAGGAAAAGCTTGTAGAATGTGTTTGGAGGGGGAAGGAGAGCTACGTTATCTTGTTGCAATAAAGCCAGCAAAGAGTCTCGTGCCATCTGAAAGACATAGGCCTGAGGCAGCCATAAACTAGTGTGGCTAACTAGGAAGAAATTGGAAGTATCCACTTCCTGCTTTGGACATGGATTGTTTCAACAGAAACTCCTATTTGTATCAACAAGGAAGTAGATACTTTTAATCTCCTCTTTGCAGCCATGCCAGAAAAAAGGGAGCAAGAGAAGGCAGTGGGGGGTAAAGCATAGGGCTCTCACCTGTGGTTTGTTCATGTAATGTTATGCCACAAAGGGCAGTAGGTGACAAAATGTATGCTTTAGTATAAACAGAAAAGGAAAGAGGGGATGAAAAAGTCTTGTGTTCCCTTTCCCTACGCAATTTATTGTAGCATGACTTTTTGTGGATTACAATCCAGCCCTGTGCATTAGTTTACAGGAGCCAAGATGTGTACGTTCTACTAACCTTCTGAATGTTTTAGAGTTATTGTTGTTGTTTTTCCTGTGACCCATTTCATTCTGATGCCACCAGCACAACTGTGTGTCCCTGAGATGTAAGTACCCATACTCCATCAATGCATTTGAGGAATTGGGTTGTAATCCACAAAAGTTTGGTCTTGTTGGCTTTAAAGGTATCACAAGACTCTTCTTTTTCCCCTATTCATTAAATCTGTTAGTTTTAATGAGGCACGAGATTCCATGTTTGTGCTATAGAAGAAGAACAAATAGCAGCAATTTAACTCTCCTTTAAATATATCTATAAGACGTCTCCCTTTTGGCTCACACGTTTTCTGTTCTCAACAGGATCAAAAAAACGGCAGTGTAAAGTTCTTTTTGAGTATATTCCTCAGAATGAGGATGAATTGGAGCTGAAGCTGGGAGACATTATAGATATTCATGAAGAGGTAAGTAATTTTGCAGAATTTAAGTAGATAAATGAAATGGGTTTTCACAATAATGAATAACTGAATTATATCAGCCTTGAAGAATCAGAATATTCTGATATTTCAGACTACTGAATTTGCTTAGATTTTATTAGTTTAGGTTTTATTAGGGGATTTTTTTTATTAGTTAGAAGTCTCCAAAATCCACCTCTCAGTCATGAGTGTCATTCCGCTAGATTCCAGTAATTAATTTCAAGTTCACCCTGTTTTTCTCATTCTTGCATGCATTGGCATAGAACAGTGGTGGGAATTGTGCCCTGTGGGCTGCATGCAACCCAAAGGGACATTTTTTGCAGACTCTGCCCAAGTCCTTCTGAACCCCCCCCCATCTCCTTCACCCAAAATTGTAGTGCAGCATTTGCAGCCTGCCAGAACAGCACAGGGGCAAAAATTGGTCTAGGTACAGTTTTCTTTTCTTTTTTCCTGCATATTTACAAATGTCCATATACCTATCCTAGTTTTATTCATATGCTTTTTCTTGGTGTTGTTGGAATTTAATTGCCTTCCTTGGAGGATGTAGTTGGCCCGTCCTGATCAGGTGTGTGAGACTTCTGCCAAATACATTCTTCCTAGTTCTCATGAAGTATGAGCCATCTCCTGCCAGAAGTCTTTTATAATGGAAGCCAAACCATGATTGAAGAACTGAAAACTGTCTTGATAACATCATCGGTGTCATTAGTCATTTACTTCCAATATTCATCTGTAACTTTTTTGGCCACAGTTGTCCATTGAGTGATACATTTGATGAATGTATTGTTGTTCTTTCATTCACTCTTATCTATAAGTCTTTCTTATCACAGGACCACAAGGAGAAATTTCCATCTAATAAAGCATGTCAGTATCATAGCTATTCCAGTTTATCCCTTTTCTTCATTGTTGTTCACTACTAATGGCTATTTTTCAATTCTTAGTGTTAATACTGTACTTAAGTTGCCTTCTGAAATCCTGCTAAACCTTCCTGGGGTTTATAGTCACATGACTGCAAAAAACCTGGGGGTTCTTTTCCTTTCCTTGGTAACGCATTGTTCTCTCCACAGGTAGAAGAAGGCTGGTGGAGTGGAACGCTAAATGGCAAATCAGGCCTATTTCCTTCTAACTTTGTGAAAGAGTTAGAGGTAGTAGATGATGGAGAAACACAAGAAGGTCTGGATGATGCAGGTAATGATTGCTGTGCTTCTGAGCTAATAGTGTGCCAGAGTCCTGAAAGGAGTAGAATTAAATATTAACCAACAATCCAACGATATGGCAGTACTTAACTTAAAGCATATGTATAGACCTGTTAGAATCGGACTTGCTATTAATTTGTCAATAGCCAGACATATATGTAAACATTTGAAAGATGAAGACTAAAGTTGTAATTCCTTGACTTACTTTATTTATTTGATATCATATTCTGCCAAAAAAGGCACTTAGATGTCTAATAAAATATACATTAAAAGCAAAATCCTATTCAAACAATGTAAAAACAGTTTCATTAAAAACATAACTGTGAAAAGACATAACAAGTACCCCACCACTTAGGTTCCTTTAGCAATAAACCAACTTATGTGAGAAATGTCTCAGTGAATAAAAATGGTTTTGCCTCTGGGTGGAAGGAACTAAAGAGGCAGTAAGGAATCTGGTTCCTGTCAAAACCAAGAAAAAGGCCTCCCTCTTAAGACTAAGGCAGGTTTAGATAGATGAATGCAATGTTTAGAACAGCCTGATTTTAAGTCTTATGCGGCTTAAACAGCAGTAAATGATAAAATACATAGAAGTAAAGTAATTAGCACTTTGAACTGTGAACAGAAGAAACCAGGAGTTACTGAATTTGTTGTTATAAGGAATTATCTTGTCCCTGTAGCCAGTTCCAGTCAGAATTCAAACCACAGCATTGTGGACTAGGTAGAGTTTTTAAACATTTTTCAAAGTGTTCAAATAATTATCCAGTTAGGATATAACTAAGGTATGTTCCTCTGTGTCAAAATCAAGCACCCCTGGGACTAATTGCAGTTGATACAGTGGCCTCAGCTATGCCAGTGCACTCACCTCTAACCATCACTGAAATCTGGGTCTCTGTGTACAGGGCTGAATCCAAGAGTACACCTCAGAGTCCTCTTCCAGCTCATATTGAGTTCCTGTTCTCTGATCTGCATTTCAGCCAACCATCTCTGAGTTGTGTGGATTAAGTGACTGATGAACCTCATTCAGTGGATTACCAGTATCAACCACTGATTAAGAAAAAAAACAACTTCTTTGGATGTAGATCAAAAAAGAAAGATAGACTTGCCAGCAAACTATTCGAACTAAATCCTAAAACTCCAGACAAGTTCCTTAAGAAATAGCAAGTACCGGTATATATTTAAATAGAATGGGGAACGGGACAGAACCCTGAACTTCTGCAAGCCAGTGCCTCCAGCAATGCCAGTCAGACACATCAGGATAGTGTGATTGAGATTATTTGAAACCATCATGAAATCCAGGAGAACCAGCCAGATACAGTCTTTGTCCTGTGCCTGGTGTAGATCGGGGAGCAAGGTGGCCAGTGCAGATTGCCCCATAATGAGGATCTAAATGTTTAGAGCAGACTTCCATCATACATTCATTTATCATTTGCTTGATATTTCTAGGAAGCTCTGACTGTGTTCTGATGAAAAAGCCTGAAAAGATTTTAGCAATCACTGTATTAGGAATAATTAAGTCAAGAGCAGAGAACCCTGAGCCTGTGGGTTAGCTGCAGACCTTCGGGTCTTGTAATTCAGACCTCTGTGCTCTTCCCAGGCTACAACTTTGCCAGTCCAGCTTTGGGTTATTGATACTATTTACTCCATCTCATGATAAAGTAAACCTTGCACAAGTTAGGAAAAGAGAAAGCTTGCTAGGACAAAAATAGGCCAGACTGTATACTCATATGTACACAGTACATGCTAGGGCAGAGCAGTGGACCACCGCTTCAAGCTTTTAACTTCAGATGAGACATACCAGCAATAACTATAATCTTGAAAAGAAAAGCTACAATAGTTCTTTTTGCTTATTGTGCAAGCAGTATAGTATATATTGTAAACCTTTCCCTTAGTAGGGAATGTTATATTTAGTATATAGTAGTAAAATTATATTTTAAAAAATCTAGTCAAAGTGTAATTGGGATAGTCTGTAAAATACAGTAATAGTATCTTAGTGCACTTTTGTAGCTTAAAACAAAAAGTAAAATAATGCAAGAACTCACCTAATTTCAAAATAAACAGTTGATGACAAGGCATAGTTTCTTTTTAGTCCTTAAGAAGACAGACCAACACCTATGGTGTCAGACTACTTGCACAGCAGACTGTAGTGTGAGCTATTCAACAGTCTTGGCATTCATACACAGTCCAAGTGCAAGTGAAAGAGTTGTGATTGTGACAAACAGCAGAAAGCATCCACATCACCACCAGAGGAGGAAGCAACCGCCCAGCTTTATGCCTCCTGCCAGAAGCTGATACAGTGCTTAAGTGCCTTAATCTGAGGGGTCCTGTGATCCACAGCAATATGGGAGGACAGTGCAGTGGCACAGAAAACTTTCGCTATCACCCCTTCTGGAGGGCCTTGATTATGCAGACATCTTAGAGCTAACCATTCAAGAAATAGCTGGCTTAGAGCAGGCCTATGAAGGGTGACACACCTCTTCATTCCCCCCTCTTCCTGCATCTGCTACCGCCATTATCTTTTCCTATCACTGTCACAAATGTATGCCATTGTGCTCTTCTTCCTATTCTGCTGTGAAGGAATTATTCTCACTGTTGCCAGCTTCTCGTCCTCTGTGTCCTGTTCTGGAGGCCAGACAGCAGCAAAGCTCTAAGCAGAGTCTGTCAGGCAGCAGAGACAGTGGCAGCCCCAGTCATATACAGGGGTTACTAGCCAGGCGATTGCAGTTCTTGGAGTCCAGGCAGTTCAGGTCAGCACAATAAAGCAATAAATCCCAGACAGTAATCCAGTGGAGTGTCAAGTAGCATGACCAGAAAATGAAGAAAGATCCACAGTCCTTTGGAAACACAAACCAGGAATCAAGTGATGAAAGTGTTGCTTGCTCTGGAATGGTTAGTTGTCAGCAACGAACTTCCTAAGGGAAGTGCTGGAATATTTGTGGTCTCGCAGCCTCCCACAGATGTTGCCTGATTAATAAACATTTCATATATAAGCATTCTGAGTGTCATAATCCCTCCCTGTCTTGTATCCAATAGGTACTGTCAAGTCCACATCTGGACATGTGCTGTAGCTGCTGAGGATTGTCTCTCTCAAAAACTGGCATGTTCCCCTGTCACTCTGTGACAGTCTGAACTTGGGCCCTGGGAATGAGGCATGACACTCTGTGTCTTCCCCTCCTTCCTCTCTATCTAATGATGGAGGACCATTTAGACGTGGCACCAGAAATAGGCAACTTTATACAGAACCAACCTCTGGCAAGAGGTGCACAACCTGTGATCCCACATAACTATGCTGACAGAGCCTTATGCCCTATCAGGCATAGGATCTCAGCTGTATTTGGCAAGCCCTTGTTCAGTCCAAATATTAATATGTTTTTCCCCTTAAAAGTGTATCTTAAAGCTATTTTATTTCAACTTTCCAGAGTCTGTTTTTGCTGGTCCTCCTTCACCTCAGACTTCACCAGGAAATGGCAGTGAGCCTATACCTGCACCTGTACCGATAGCACAACCAAAGAAAATCAGAGGAGTGGGGTTTGGTGATATTTTCAAGGATGGTTCAGTGAAACTTAAAGCAAGATTGTCCAGTAATGATTCAGAAGAAAAGAAGCAAGATAAAGTAATTTATTTTTTCCTATTGCCTAAAATGTCATATTTTCCAAAATGTAACAATGGTTGCTTATAAGCATCCAGTATCTCACCCTGGTGTCTTGGGTTTTATAACCAAAGTCACATAGCTATTATTCTTACTGTTATCATTAAATTTATTTATATCCTGCCTTTCTCCCAAAATTGTTTACAGGGAGCATTATTCTAGCACTATTGAAGAATTGTTGCTTCACAAATAACATAAATGCAATATTCTGTTGATGTCTTCGTAGAATAATTTAGCATTTTATCCAGCCCTAAAATGCAGTTAATCTTATGGTTAGTGAAAACAAGCCCATTTTGAAAAAATGTTGAATTTTACAGGGGGCATGCTGTCATTTCAAAAATTGTGAACTGCTGACAGTGGCAGACTGTCATTTAATAAAAAAGATAAGAGTAAGGATTGCTTGCATTGCGGCTTTGTGGGAAGTAGATCATAGGGACTTTTCTCAAAACATCTGGCAGAGGAGGAGGATTAATAATAAAACATTTCTGATCACTGGTTGGAGATAAGGGGAGTAGCGAAGCAGATGGGTGAGACATAATCCTCTTGGGGTCCCCATTCAGCCCATGGTTCCCAATTCCTCATGTGGTACTTTTGCCATATTTCTATATACTTTGTCATGTAATTGATCATATAAACAGATGCAGTTGTCAGAAACTGAAATATATTTGTCTTTTGCCAAATTCTTGTTTATCTTCATATTTCTTGTGTAGCCATTATCCACTCAGTCATCTGGACCAAAAGTAACGCAGTTTCCTGGTGTCATGAAATCTGACATGGCTACAGAGATAGCAAAAGCAGAAACTGAAAACAGACAGAAAGGTATAGTTATTTTATCGTGTGCCATATTTTATTCTGTAATTTTCAATGTAAAACCATTTAAAAAGTTGGTACTTCTAGGTTTGATTTTTATTCTTAAAAGGTCCTGGTTTTTCTCACATACTTCCAAGGGTCTAATAGTGTGAGCTGGTTTCTTCCTCTTTGATGAAAATTGTGGTTCTTCCCCAGTGTCTTGTGTCTCATTGCCATCAATATTACACAGCCTTGCTAGCCCTAGGCCCAATATGAGGCTCTTTTGTATCCCCAGAATGCATGCATTGTCTAATATTCCCATTCTTCTGCTTCATTTTTCTCTAGCATTTTGCCTCATGTATCCTTCATTTAGGAGCTTCTATATCTACTGACATACTAGTTTCCCATCTTTTAGTAGTTTTTCTTTTAGGGCCCCATCCTCCATAGATCTCATATCTTTAACTCATTCGGATAATTATGTCATACCCTTCTAAAGCATTGCGTTGTTCATAACAACAAAAATACCACAATTGTTAACTAAGCAGTAATATTAAAACCAAACCATATAACCCTATACCAAGCACTCTGGTTTCTATGTTTTCTCTAGGCAGCACACCTGTTCTTGCACCTAGGTCCTTAATATGTATCCTTATTTCCAGACAAGATGATATTTCATTTCTTCGTGGTGGGTTCTTGCACCTGTGCAGATCTATCCATGGAATGTTCCAGAGCTGAGTAGCTTTTGCCAATGTAGCTTACCCAAACCGCCCACTTCATAAGGCCTATACCTCCATTTGCAAAAAGCAGTCACCAGCTTCGGTTTTTGAGGACCCATTCTCTTCACCGAGGCAAATACTCTCCTAGTCTAGCCACATCCCTAGCTAAGGGGCAGGGTGAACCAGAGTTGATTCCGGCAGGTCCATCAGTGATGGTTTAAATTTACCAAAGGATATAAGAGGAGCATAGACAATTCTGTTATTCCTAGAAAAAAGAAACCGGCTAAAGACAAGGACCACCCAGTATCAACATTGCCTTGATGTCCAGAGGGCTTTAGCTTATTACACCCACCAAACAGCTCCTCTCCTTTCAAGCTGTTCCTTTGCTATGCGGAAGAAAAGGCAGGCCTCTCAACTTCCTTCCAGGAACTGGCCCACTAGGTGGTGGATTTCATTCATCTGGCCTACCAACTTACCAGAAAAACCTCAGCAAAAGCTACTCAGCTCTGGATGGAGCTGCACCGACACGAGAACCCATTTGTGTGAGGACACAGATGATTACTTGAAGAACTACAGTTATAGTCCATCCTTTTAGATTCTACATAGCTAGTGACTGTGTTACCAATACCTTCTTCTCTTTGGAATTAAAAAGTTTATGAATATGCCATGTCAGCACAGCAGTTTGTCCAAATTAGCAGTAGTGGGGGAGAGCTTACAAGACGTTAGCCAATTTGCTTATCTACATTGAATCACAGTTGACTAGCTGTTGCTTGCTGCTGCTCTTCCACTGCTGACTCCCCCATCTTATGTGGACTGCTCATAAATCCTGGCTTTCCTTCTAGTTGTGCTATCTTGTCTATACAATTAATGCTGCTCTGCTTGCTGAGCATACACTTTATGTTCTGTACATTCTTCATCACTTTGGTGCTAACTAAATGTTAAATTGGAGCAGCATGTCAAGTCTTGGATTTTTAAAAGTTAATTTATGTTGAAGTAATTTAAACTGAATATATGTTTTTATATTATAATAATAATTAAGCATATCTTGTTAACAAGCTTTTCCCATAATTTCTTACTGGAGAGCTTTGAATGTTGTATTCATAAAACATTTGCAATGTGCAGGGCGTGCATAACACTCATAACTATTTCATTTCAGCTAAGGAATATTGCAAAGCTGTATATGCCTATGAAGGTACTAATGAGGATGAACTTAGTTTTAAGGAAGGTGATATTATCCAGATAATAAGTAAGGTAAGGGTTGACGTTCTAAGTGGAACACTTTCTCCCGTTAAAACTAGCCACATCAAAGTAACAACATGTCATAATTAAAAGATTTTCTGGATAGCATCCAGTAAAACTAGATAAAGAATACTTAAAACTTATGGGAAATGACTGTCTTTAGTTCTGAACAGCACCATGTATGTCCATGGTCCACATCATACAGGATATTTGGTAAAAATTCTATTTACATTGGAATTTCTTTACATTTAATCTTTAGAAGATGATTCAAATTATTAATACAGAAAAGTATTAATGCTTTTTATCTGGCGCCATCTTGTGAGCAAACACATACACATACCCCTGTATCTATGTATCTATCTATCTGCTTATATAGTTGTATAAGCAGTTCAAGCAAGAGAGGTCCGTCACGACCTGAAGTTGCTAAGCATATCAGAGAAGGTGAGGTGTTTTTTGTTTGGTTTTTTGTAGAGGAGCATTTGAGAAGGAAATGGCTCAGTATTATGGACAAAGAATATTAAAGATTTTTACAAATTTTCTCATCCTTGACAAGAAAGGATTTCTCAGCAGGACAGCCTCTATGAGATTTTCATCTCTGCAGAAGAGGAAAAAGGATCAACTACTTTCTCATTTTATTATGTAAATTATCATAGTTTGAAAAAAAAGTATACTTTGCAAAGGCAAATATTGCAAAGTACTGAAACCTTTTGAAACACAAAAAATCAAAGACAAGTATGCAAGATAACCTGGAAAGAAACCTTTTGAATGTTTTATTTTGCATACAAGAACAAAATTAACCCAGATTTACATCCATATTATGAATTAGAGTTAATGTGGTAATGCAGTGACATGGATTAGTCAGAACAAGGGTCATACCAAAACGATGTCAAGACATGTAATGTACCTGAGATATCCAAAGAGTACAAATGGCTATTTTGCTACCTTAAATGTTTATGATTAATGTACTATTCTGGACAGGATGTGAATTATTTCCCCCTCCCTCCCCCAAATTGATAAAGAATTCTGAGGTGTGTATCACTGTGTTGGCTACCTAAAAGAATCCACCCTCAGTGTTTCTAAAGCATTTATGGCCAGGATCAGTAACTAGCAGGCTGGGAAATCCCAGTGGAATTGGAAGGAAGATTTCCCCTCCCCTCTGTGACTTCCTATGTGCCCAAAACCAACTATGAGAGGCTATGAAATCTTTCAGAGATTGGCTTTGGCACAGAAGGCTGTGGAGAAGGGGTGGGAAGGAGAAGACAGTTCCACTGAATTTGGACCTATATTGTTGTGTTGCTTTAAAATGAATTTATTTTGGGAGACAATTTGGAGATTGTTTTCTGAAAGAAGTGTGTATCCAGCAAATGGGTTTTTATTTTTCCTTTTAAAAAGATCTGTTTGTTCTAGGACACTGGAGAATCAGGATGGTGGAAAGGCGAAATTAATGGCAAAGAAGGAGTTTTTCCAGACAATTTTGCCCTTCAAATTAATGAACTGGATAAAGATTTCCCTGTAAGTTCTCACTAACTATTATTTAAAGAAACATTTTTAAAGCTAACTTTAAGCCCAAAATGCTAAGTGATTTAGAAATGATAAAGAAATTGTGCTAGTTCTTAAATCTTCTTCATTTCTCCCCTTTTTCATAGCTCTTAGACCAAAGTCGAGAACTTATTTTAACCTGAATTCAATTTCAGACAAGTTCTCAGGAGGCAAAAGAATGCGACCAAAAATATCAGCATGTTTTAACTGGATGCTTTTAATGCCAGTAGGCACGAGAGTCATTTTAACCTTTTACAATGGTGTGGGGGGAATACAAAAGTTTGTGTACCAGTGAAGTGATGTTATAAGGAAGGGGGTATAGCTATCTGGGAAGTTCCAGGGGACCCAGCTGGATCTGCAGATCTGGTCTCTGGTCCTAAGGTTCCCCCACCTCTGTCTTAGATACTAGTTCATTGTATGTGTATGTGCCCTCATGTTGCCTGTTGACCTATAGCAACCCCATGAATTTCATAGGGTTTTCTTAGGCAAGCAACATTCAGAGGTGATTTTGCCAGTTCCTTCCTCTGAAATATCGTCTACAGCACTTGGTATTCATTGGCAGTCTCCCATCCAGTACTAACCAGGGTTGACTGTGCTTAGCTTCCAAGATCAGATGGCATCTGGTGCCTTCAGGGTATTTAGGCCACTAGTTTGATATATAACTATATATATTAATTCAAAGTGGTCCTGGTGATTAGATGCATATCACCTTACGAGAGAGATCGGCTTATGGATACTAGGACAGATAATCATTGTGACTCATAACAGCCTGTCCAGATGTGACTGTCTGTGAACATTGCTGGAACACTTGATGTAGCACAAAAGAATGGAATATAGTCTGATTAGTGCTCAAGCTCCACTTCCTGGCATTCCAACAGAATGTGTTCTCAGAGAGACTTTCAGTAGACAGGGAAGCCACAGAAATAATCTGATTGAGAGAACAGTGCATGAGGTCTGCCAAAGTAGAACATCTAACACGAGTATCAAATACTACAGCAGATTGGCCCTGCAGGTCATCCATCAAACAATCAGAATTGATGCTGCAGAAGACAGTCTTTCAAACAGTAACCAGATCTTTGGAATGCATCTGCTAGATCTGTGTGCAACTCTAGAAAGTATTCTGGTGCCTGATTCAAGCAGAGGCACATCAGGCTAGTTAAAACCAACACCTTACTAAACCTGGGAACTTCTGTTTGCAAAACATGTGCTTGGGCACTAATCTCTGGACCATTCGTGGCAACAAAGGAGTCCTAAGACTAGATCCTGCTGTTATGCAATCACATTTTTCCCCATTTCAAGGAATTATTCTTTCTTCATTATGTCATAATCCTGCACACTGACAGGAACAAGGCTCAGCTACCTTGTGATAATGTTCTAGGATGTACATTCATGAACCATTAAAAGATGGATGTGATAATCTGCTAATGCTTTATTCAGATGTCAGGTCTATGAGAATACTCTATGGTTGGTTCTGCCCATTCTGATTAATAACATTGATATGAATAAGACTGACAACCTTACTTAAGAGCCAGTGTGGTGTAGTAGTTTGAGCATTGGACTACGATTGTGGAGACCAAGATTCAAATCCCTTTTCAGCCATGGAAACCCACTGGGTGACTTTGGATAAGTCATACTCGATCTGTCTCAGAGGGAGGCAAAGCAAATTCCCTCTGAACAAATCTTGCCAAGAAAGCCCCATGATAGGGTTGCCTGCGGGTCACCATAAGTCAGAACAACTTGAAGGCACACTTCAATAAATCCTTACTGAGGAGGGTGGCAAACCCTTCTGCTCTTCCTCAGAGAAAATAACAAAGCACTTAGTAGCGTATTGTGGAGTGAGTGGCTGTGCAATCCTGGGGAGAGCAGCCAGTCAAAGTCCATGGAATGCTGGAGGAGAGGCAGAGGGAGGAGAGAAGAGAGAAACTAGAGACTGGTTTTTAAAAAAGAGTCAGATAGGACCACTCAGAAATAGAAGCAGGACCAGGTAAAACTTTTTAGTTAGAGCCAGTTAGAAATAGAGTTAGGTTCCATTAGGAAGAGAGGAATTGATAAGATCTGAATAAGATATAGGGAACTGAGAATGGGGAAGGACTTCCAGGGAGAAATGTTATTTTGTTAGAAACTGAGGTGTTACCTGAGTGTGGAATTAGCATAATACTAGATGTTTACTTTATCTGCTTAAAAAATCTAAACTATTTTTATTTTCTGCAACTCTGTCTAGCTGTGTTAATTTAATGACAAGATCATGCTTTACAGTACTGAACCCACTGATCATCACATCCACTTGTCTAGTATAGTAATTGCTTTGAGGTCTGATTTATTTATTTATTTATTTATTACATTTGTATGCCACCTTTCTCCCAGAGTGGGACCCACCCTGTTGAGGGTAAAAGGGCAAGGTGACTGATGGGATTCCAAGGACTGGAACTGTGAGACGAGCCCAAATAGGAATTCCATCAAGCATATAAATATGTAAACATTAGTGTTTGAACTGCAGCCACTAACCTTACTCCACATTGCCCCAAATAAACTCTAAGTTGCCAAAGGAGGGAGCAGAACCATCCTTGTAGAGAATGAGAAGTTGGTGAGTTAGAGATGGTTGGACTGTGGGGAAGAAGAAACAGAGAGTAGATAACCAAGTCCACCTTATTCCCCTTCTTGTCTTCCCCTTTCTCAGTCACTTATAGCAGCTGATGGGGGCATCTCCCTGGGCACATCTAGAAACCTGGATGTTTTGTATGTATTTGGAAACTCATATGTGCATGTGCACACATGTGTGTATGCACACATGCATGCACACATACAGAAATCTACTCATTCCTCTATTGCAAATCACCTGCAGGCAAAAGAATGGAGCTGTTGGATACATCTGGGAATGAATGTCCTGTCTTCAGTGTCTAATTCAGCATAGTATTCTGCATTATACTTCCAAGTAATCAAACTTGCTTAGTTACTAACGTTTTGTCCTCTTTGTAGAAGCCAAAGAAACCACCACCTCCTGCAAAGTGTCCAGGTGTGTTGAATTGAATTTTATTTGACATTAATAGCAAAAGAGGAAGAGTTGGCCTGAACTTGTTTAATTCATGTGTGTGAGGAGCACTCTAACATAGGTTTCTGATGGAGATAGATTTGTAATGGAGATATATATGTCTGCTTTTTAACATTCTGCCCTGGTGGTGCAGTGGTTAAATGCCGGTGCTGCAGCCACAATGTTGTGAGTTTGATCCTGCAGGGCTCCAGATTGGCTCAGCCTTCTGTCCTTCTGGAGGTCGGTAAAATGAGTACCCAGTTTATTGGGGACAATTAGCTAAACACATCATAAACCATTTAGGGAGTGCTAGGCACTGATAAGTGGTATAGAAATGTAACTACTATTGCTATTAATAGGATACACAAGGTTAAGTGCAATTAGAGGGAAAACATTGCTGTGACTGAAATTTGTCAGGTACCATCTCAAGCTTGAGTATGGCATGCCTGTGCCAGGCTAGAGCCAAGATAATTCATTTTTGTATTAAGAGCCCAAAGAATGTCCCTGAGTCCAAAGGGATACCTTGACTACCACATGGGCAGTAAGGCATTTGGAGAGTTGTAATCCAGAAAGTAAGTTTTCCAAGTTCTGGCCAGAGATTGCGGCCCAGAGCAGGGTGAGGACAATCTTTACCATAATATACATTCCATTTTCAATCTATATGTTTATCTATTTAATGTCTTATCTCCCTTCGAACACTGAGATCCGTGGTAAATCACAACACAATCACAGCTTCCCTTGGAAGTGAATACCATAACCTAGGCGCAGCCACCAAAAGACCCACTTGAGTTCTATGTCCAGGTTTTTTTCTAGTTTGAAATTATGCTCTTGTAGCAGTTGATATGTATAAATGTATAAAGATTTTTCATAGTTAAGCTGTGGTGTTATTTTTGTTTTATAAGAGCTGTTTCAGAACACTGCTGCATCCCCAAATATGTATGTGTTGTGTTATCTATCTTATTTGACAGCTCTGAGGATGATATATGATATATTTAACAATTAAGAATTATTATTAACATAATAACATAAACATAACATAAAAGCCAAGCATAATTTTTGTGTTCATTATTGGCTCTGCTTTCAGGTTCAAAGCCAGAGCTTCTATCTGGAGAGAAAAAGTTGCCTCTTCTTAAGAATGAAGAAAAAGGTAAGACCAGTTGATGAACATGATACAGCAGTAGTACTGACTTGTGAAAGGAAGGAGGGCAGTTAACTTGCTTGTGGGAAATGGCTGTCAGACCTTGCAGGAGCCAGGGATTATTGCTGTATACTCTTCCTAGCAAATACCTTACTTCCAAAAGATCAAGTTTCTCATTCAGACCATATAGAAGTAGTTTTTAGTTTCAAAATCTAGTATATCTCTGTTTGGGCTAGAACCTTATCATACTCCTTATCATGCTGTTTAACTGCCTCAAACCATATAGCTGACATAGTATGACATTTTACCACAAAGGGACCTGCTAAGCTGCTAGGAATCTTTTTCTTGAAATTATGAAGATGAATACATATACTTACATTTAAAATTTGGGCAGTCTTCCCAAAATACTTAATACAAACAAATGGGGAGTTTGAATAATGTATCCTACCTTGGTCAGTCCTACAGCACCAGAAGCATACCTTGAGGAGAAAGAATAAAAATTGGAGAATATCTAATAGAATCCATGGAGTGGGGAGTAGACACTTCTCAGAATGATATTTAAGGCCTATAGGTGTTTTAAGGCTGTGTGTGTATGTTGTGTGCCTTCATGTCATTTTTAACATATGGCAACTCTAAGGCAGAGCTGTCACAGTGTTTTCTTGGCAATGTGTTCAGACGGAATTTGCTATTGCCTTCTTCTGAGGGTGAGGGAGTGTGATTTTCCCGGGGTCACCTCGTGGATTTCTATGTGAGTAGGAATTAGAATCCTGGTCTGCTGGAGTCCTAGTCCATCACTCAACCACTGTCCCACACTGGCTCTCTCTGTACAAAGAGTGTAAAAGACAATGAATACAGTCACATAAACATCATAAAGTACCAGAAGATGAGACTCCAAGGTTGGATGGCAGTCAATAACATGTGCTGGTTAATTTGCTTCCCAAGAAAATACTCGAGTTCAGCAGCAGCGTTTATTGAGGCAAAGTGAGCAATATCCCAACTTGAAAAAGTTGCTAAGACTGAGGTACATTGGTTAGTAAGATTTTATCTAGAACATATGAATTTAGGAGCAAATAACATTGATTGTTGAATGCCATAAATATCCCATCTTCCTACCAGACCCTGAGTTTTCCCAGGCTCTCGTGGCATTTACATGCTTTCATCTTGGGAACCTAAATGCTTCCATTACCAACCATCTGGTTGTTCTCACACTGTCATTTGGGACTCTGCACTCCATCCCTCTGATTTCCCCCATTCCCCTGCCAGATGCTCTTAGGCATTCTTTCTGATACCTGGGAACCTTTGAACCCACACCTAGATGTATGTTACATACAGCAGTTGATATTCAGTACCTTGCTGTGAATCATAATTAGCAATGCATACTCAAATAGTAATCTCTATTCTTATCATCTACTAGCTAAGCTAAGTGGTTTTTCTATATACTAAACATGACAGGAGCCAAGCCTCCTGACACTCAACAAGCTACTTGGGAAGAGCAGAAGACAATTACAAATAGCACTGTGGCTGATAGCTGGACTCAATCAAGTCAAAAGGACATTCCACTGTTGACATGCTCAGTGGCGAAAGGAAAGTCCAGCATTATAGAAACATAGAATGTGAGAAGCATGAGTCAGGGAAGTTAGGCATAATAAAACAAGAAATGGAACATATAAACATTGCAGTACTTGTGGTGAGTGGGTGAAAGTGGACAGGAAAGGGATGTTTTGAGTAAGATAATTACATAGTATTTTACTCAGGAAATGAAAATTTAAGAAGAAATGGGATGGCTTTTATAGTGAGAAGAGAAATAGCAAAAGCAGTCAAAAGATACAGTGCTAAATCTGAGCAAATCATGTCAATAAGACTTCAAGGAAAACCTATCAATATAAACATAATCCAAGTTTGTGCTCCAGCTACAAAGGCAGAAGACATCACTTAATGGCCAATACAGAAATCAAATAGTCTATGTAATCAGAAGCAGAAGTTGGAGAACATCCATTCTCTTTGCAAAGACAACATCAGGAACAAATTGTGGCACAGACCATGAACGTTAGTGAAAGTTAGAGAAAAGCTAAAGAACAACACTAAATGAATGCCAAAATACAATCTGAAGAACATCCCTGTAGAATTTAAAGATAATGTAAAAAATACATTTGCACTTTTAAGCCTAATTGAATGGAAGCCAGAAGAACTGCTGACTCAAGCCAGGGACATTGTCAGGGAGAAATGCAAAAATACATTAACTGTGAACCTGTCATAGGTCAGCAATATGAAAAATTGTAATAAGAGGAAGCTAACAAACAAGATAATCATAGTAGTAGAAAGTTAACAGGCTTCTTGATAGTTTCTTTTTTTTAATAAAATGCTAATTGACATGAAGAAACAGTCAGACTTTCCATCTTGTTAACTGATATCCAGGGCTTATAAAATAGGTAAGGTGGTTTGTTAGTATTTATAATTAAGAAATAAATATCTCTCAGCTTCCTAAATCTGTGTAGTGGACTTCATATCCATTTGTACCTATAGCTGTTTTGACAGAGTTACTGCTCTGCTAATTTCACCTCAAAACAGGAGATTATCCAGAAGTTTATTTAATAACTTGTAGTATTTTGGTATTATTTATCTTGTTTCTGGTAACCTCTTGTTACTACAGTATTTGGTGTTGTTTGCTTTTACTGGATTCAATTAATGTGTTCATTTTGTGCTCCTATAATTGGCTTTTGTTATAACTTGGTAATTTGTTTTTCTTAAAGTCATTTCTGACTTATAACAACCCTAAGATGAATCACAGAATTGATTACAGGGTTTTCTTGGCAGAATTTGTTTGGGCAGGGGGAGGGTTGCAGCTGACATCTTCTGAGGCTGAGAGAGTGTGACTTGCCCAAGTTCATGCAGTAGGTTTCCGTAGCTGAGCAGGGATTCTGACCCTGGTCTCCCAGTGTCCTAGTCCAGTGCTCAAACCACTACAGCACATTGGCTCTATTATTCATATAGAATACACTGATTTCCTGTGATATATTTCCTTTGCATTATTATTATGAGGCTCAAATCGACCTTGGGTTATGACAGTCCTATGAATAATAGACATCCGAAGGAATAGTCATCTCAGGGCCTGCAAAGCACAGGGCTATGCCTTCCATTTTTAAAAAAATCAATTGTTAGGTAATTCAGTCTTTGCTTTTTCCTTGTGCCCTTAACTTTTCACAAAAATACTATTTTTTTCATATGAGGCCTCAGTCATTTTGTGTTGTTGCTGTTGTATGCCTTCAAGTCATTTCCAACTTACAGTGAGCCTGAGCCGAGCATATCATAGGGGTTTCTGGGACTGAGAGCATGTGACACCCAGTGTCACCCAGTGGGTTCGCACAACCAAGTGGAGAACTGATCCCTGATCTCCAGGCTTGTGGTCGAGTGGTCAAGCCACTACACCACCCTATATGTAGTGCTTTACAATAGCATTGCAGCTTTGTTCTTTCCAGCGTATGTTGTGGTAGAAAGGCATGTTGTCACCAACTGCTATAGTTCAGGTTATTTTTCAAAAATAATATTACATAAAACAATTTGTGCTATTTTAAAATGGTAACTAAATTCCAAATTGAGCCTGATGGAACAACCTAATAGTGCTCCCAAATATTTCTCTAATTTCATTTACCAGATGAAAAAGCCACTTTGGATCAGAAAGGATCTAAACCAGTAGCTCCTCAAGTACCTCCCAAAAAGCCTATCCCTCCAAGCAAAGTCAGTAGCATGTTAAGACCTGGGATTCTGCATCCAAAAGTGCCAGATAAACCAGTCTCACAGCCATCAGTATCAAAGTAAGTATACTTATTTCTTATGGGTTAGATTGTTGGGTTGTTAGGTTACAGGCACAGTAGCAAAATGCTGCTACGTCTGCATGTGAAAACTTCACAGTGAAACTGGTTATAATGATGGCAATTGCCAACTAAAAGGTGGTATAGGATGTTACAATTGTTACAGAACTAAATATACAACCCAATACAGGAAGGAACAGGAGGCCATTGCTTTCTGCCCGTTTGGCTCTCAGAGCAGCAGGATACCCACCTGGGGTGGATATTATTCCCTGTTTTCTGAGATTTAGCTTTACTAGCTACTAGTAGTGGCAGGGAGAGTGACATTAGTGGAAATTTCTTTGTGTCGCAGTGCAGTAAGATGGGAGGGGTGTGTGTGTGTGTGTAACTTCTTTATTTCCCAGCTGAACTAAATGTGGTCCTTGTGTTAAAAAAAAGAAGTATATAACACTTACACTGTTTTACTAAGATAATATTGTAACTGAACTTTACAAACCTGATCACAAAATATTAGGCACATGCTGTGGGCTTCCATATTTTCTCTCATGATTGGGTTACCTTCTGTGCTTTCTGTAGTTTACCAATTAATTTATCCTACTGTCATAACTGTGATCTTTCCACCAAACTTTGGTTTGAAATCATACCTTGAAGTCAGTTTGCAGACTGTGGTCTGTAGGTAGTATTAACAATTATTTGCTGATGGTTTGTTTCGTGGCAAGCTATCATTAGAGCAAACTGAACAATAGAGGTGGGAACCAGTGAAACCATGCACATTCTTGAGTTCTCCACACCAAATTCATATCCCACCATAGTATATGAACTGGCTCTTTTGTTGCTGTGTAAGCCTATACATAGAACAGAGATCATTTTTCTTTTCTGCTTTTAATGCCTAAATAGATTTAATAACTAATAAATAATTTTCTTTTCTTAAATACAGGACAAATGGGGAAGTTGTTTCCTGGCGACCAAAATCTGAAATTGAACCAACCACAAAGCTTAAGTTAGACTGTGAGCAGTTACCATCGAGACCCAAATCAGTAGAGGTAGACTCAGTTGCAATAAAGAATTCGAAAGAAACAGGTATTTTTAAATTTATATAATTGAAAAATCTACTCTGTAATATTAGAATAAAAAAAAAAAGAATCTATTAGTATGTCAAAGACTAACACTTATTATTGCATAAAATTCCCTATACTGGAGTCCATTGTTTCCATGATTGGGACGTAACTCAATCATGAGAGAAAAGCCATCTAACATGACTTCCCTGTGGAAGTACTGGAATCCAGATCTTGAACTGAATCTCAGAGACTTTGGAAATCCATGTGGTTTTTGGAATTGCTGCAGCATATGAAGTTCCAGAAGTCAGGAGTTGCACAGTGATGTGTACTCCTGGAAACACTATGCTTATTTAAAGTTGGGACTTGGGAGCAAGCAAATGTTAGAATGTTGGGAAGAAACTTAAGAAATAATAGTTGTTGTTTTTCTAAAGAAGAGTTTGCCCTTGAAACCAAAAGATCTTTTTTGGTATAAAGAACTCTGTCCTCCCAATATTTTCTATACCTTTGTTACACTTTGAATATCCAGTCTGTTGAAGCAACTCCAATATTTTTACTTATGTTCAGGAAAGCAAGTCACTGGCCAAAGTCAAGTGGCTAGTCCCAACTAAATAAACTCAGTGAAGTAACAGATTTACCTAAGTGTTGAATTAATAATTCTGCAGTTGGTTCAGTGGGTGTGATTGGGACAAGCCGTTGGATACATGCCACTGTTTGAAAGCAATTAGTTTACAGTTTCTTAAACTTTACAGTACTTCTGGGAATTTTGAATTGTAAAATCTATGAATGCATGAGACAGATAAACAGATGCAATATAGTACAGCTGGGGCCTTTACACAGACATCTGATAGTTCATATCAGTATTGCAATTCAGACCTTCCTTCCTTGCAGCCACCTTTTGGCTTTCCTTAGTCTCCAAAATCAGTCATATTCTTTCCTACCAACATTATGTTGCACCTTTATTACTCTAGGAGCAACATGTATTTATCAACCTCTCCCTCTCAGCCAGCTCTCTTATTCTTTCTTTCCTGCTTTTCTTCAGTCATTGACTCTCAGCCATTTTCCTAAGCTAGGTTCCAGGCCTTTGCCTCCCCAACAATTTACTGCTGTTAAAAACAGAAGTCTTCTTTTTTCCAATAAAAATCACTCTTTAGCATATTGGACTTAAGTTACAATATTATATGTAGAAATGCTACATAACCCATTCAGATCCAAACAGTCAATCCCCCTTTACCATTAAGAAAAAAAAAAGCCTGAAAGTACATCAAAATCTCAAGTATCAAAGAAGTAAGGAAGCAGTGTGCCAGTGGGAAATAACCCACTTTCTGAAAGCTTCTAAACGCATTATTTTGCTCTCAGTAATTAAACAGTTTTCTGTACATCTGTATATAAAAAAAGGGAGTGCTTCAATGCTTATAGTTGTCCCTTTATAGTAAACGTGTATTTTTAAGAGCTGATTCACAAGAAAAATGTTCTGAAAGATGTAGCAGGTAAATAAATTAATATATGATTTAACAGGACTGGAACTGAGAGACTGCATCAAGCATGTGGGACACAACACTCCACCCATGCAGTACTGTGCCCTTCCCCTTCCTCAGGAACTGTCAAGCTAACAGAGAGGCACTGCTGCTGCTGCTTGCTGATGGGGAGGAGAGAGAGGGAGGGAGGGGGAAACAAGCAATGAAGAAGCAGCTGGTCTTGCCTTGGATAGGGGAAGAAACAAGGGTAACTGGCAGGTGCAGTACACCTTTCCTTCCCTTTGCCTTGGAACCAGATCAGCACTTTTACTGTCTGAATCATCTCCTGCCCTCTCACCTTCCCATTGGTAGGTGACAGCAGTGGTGACCTCTCACAGGGTTTGACATCTGCCAAGGGGAGGTTTTGGGTGCAACAGAAAAGAATTGTCTCATGTGCTCCATCGAAAAAGAAATATAATCACATGTATGTCACTAACATGATACCAGCCTGGGATTCTAGTGAGAATAGGTAAATTTGATTGTGCTCAAACAGAGGATAAAAATAACAAACAGAAGCACACTGATTCTTTACTTCTTTGATAACTGGGGTTTTGATGTACATTTCAGCTTTTTTCTTACAGGTAAAGTGGGAATACTTGTGCGTGGTTGAAGGGGATTTTTTAAAAACTCTTTTAAGTTCATGAATGGAGTCTGATAGAAGATTGAGCTTGGTTGTTTATTTAATGACACAATGCCAGGTGGATTGGCTTGGAAGCCCAGGGTTCCATCTCAAACAACCCATTAAACCACCTTTATATAGAATTCTTACAAAAAACCTGCAGCGGCAGCAACTGAGCAGTAGAAGGGTATAACATAAAGTACAAATTCACCATTAAGGAGAAAGCACTATTTTCAAATTATGCATGTCTCACTAGTTCTTTTTATTTATTACTTATTTGTTTATTAAAATATTTATATGCCACCCTTTATCCAAAGATCTCAAGGCAGCTTACAATGAAATCAGGTTAAAACAATTAATCATTACAAAAGTTTAAAAGAATAAAAATACATTAAATAGTTTTTCAGTTTAAAATCAATTTAAAGCTAGTTAAAACAATCTTGAATAATATAATTATAAAACACATACAGCCAGAATAAAATCAGAGGCTTTAATAAAACCCAGCTTTTAACTTGGCTTCAAAATTATTCTAACATCGATATCAGGCCTCCATAAAGAGGCAATTCTACAGCCAGGGCAACCCCACAGAAAATACCCTCTCCCATGTACTCTGAAAATGTATTTCCCCTACTATTGTGACACAGAGGAGGGCTTTTCCAATAGATCTCAGTTACTGGATGCGCATATATAGAGAGAGATGCTCCCTCAACTATCAAGATCCCAAGCTGCTTAGGACTATAAGCGTTACTGCCAGCACCTTGAATTCAGAACAGAAAAGTATTAGCAGTAAGCTTAACCTCTTCAGAATAGGTGTTATATAGTATCTGAATAGAATCCCAGTGAGCAGTCTATCTGCTGTATTTTGCAGTAGCTGCAGTTTCTGTGTCATCTTCAAGGGGAGCCCCATGTAGAGAGGATTTCAGTAGTCCAATTGGGAAATTCTTTATTTTGGTGTTCTAGGTGTTATAAAATCAGCAGAATATATCAAGATGTTTGGAAACATGCCTCAGAATGTATTGTACATATTCAACTTGAAATCACTAGGAACGTCAGCATTTTCTGTATCTAAGCAAACTATTTTTTCCAAAATGGCTCTATGTATCATTTAGGCCTTATGCTCATTTCATTACCTAGCCCCTTCATTCTCCCCTCTGATCTTTTTATGGAAACTATATTTTATTAACAAGACAATAATAATAAATTTAGTCTAGCATTTAAATCACAAACACCAAAACACTTTGTTTAAAAATATCAGCAAAACCATAGCTGTAGGTAAAAATCCTGAATATGACAAGCATGACAAGTTTAGCACCAAATGTATTCATTTAACTAATTTCATTCTTTTTGTCAAGCTACTTTTTTAGATGAAGAAATATAAAGTGCCATTGCAAGCAGTGCAAATTATGAAAACAGGATAAAGGCATAAAAATCTTTACACTATATGATTTTTTTAATTTTAGTCCAAACTGTAAAATTTAATTTAATATGCTAGATATTTTATACAAGTCAAAAATGTCCTTAATTTAAAAGTGTTTTCAGTTCTGCTTTTTAAAGGTGTGCTCACTA
The DNA here is from genome assembly GCA_948474755.1 of Ctenosaura bakeri. Taxonomy (NCBI): domain Eukaryota; kingdom Metazoa; phylum Chordata; class Lepidosauria; order Squamata; family Iguanidae; genus Ctenosaura; species Ctenosaura bakeri. Next base: position 773,241 of record CAOLHI010001654.1, read on the forward strand.
AAAAGAGAGAAGTGGTACAGTTGACTTGCTACTGGTGCTCTCCCCACGCTGGTCTTTTTTATGTGTCTGTCTACTTTGTTGGTCTTTGGTGAACTGTACAAAACTCATTCATCCTCCTGTGCCTCATAGTGTTTTCTCATTACCGTTTCATTTTAATGTCTCTTGCTGTTAAGTCTAGTGGGTCATGCTGCTAAGCTGTTACTGATTACTTTGATGCTATAAATTAGAAAGAGCTAAAAAAAATATGAAAGCTTGCTTTGATATCACTGCTAGAAAGCTGACAGCATGCTGGCCCTTCTGCAAGAGCAAATACATTTCTGGCTATCACTGTGTGATATTAAAACCACCTCAAAAGGGAGAGGGGGAATCTGAAACCAGGGGCCCCTCAAAGACTTAAAACCAGAAGGCCTGCGACCCTCTAGATGTTGTTGGACTCCAGTCTCCCATCAGGTCCAGCCTGTTAAATGGACAATGGGACAGGGATGATAAGAGTTGTCGTTTAGTCCTGGCCTAATGCTTGTGGTTTACTGTGTACTGGTTGCTATTTGCTGTGAGGAATCCTGCTTCCCATCATAAAGGGAGGAGAGTAAAAACAAAATTTTTGAAGGTCCTGTGCATGTTTACCAGACTTCAGCTTTTGGTCTGCTGTGAAAACACTTACATTTTCATGCTTGCTTTTTTATTTTCTCGGAATCTGCAAAGCTTCTATGCTTACATGATAAATTTGATACTTCCAAACAATTTTAGTTAAATAGTACATTTCTCAATTGGATCTTTTCAGGCAACAAATATTTTCCTTAACTTAAAAAAAAATTCCTTTTAATTCCCCAAAGCTATGTTGTGTTAAAGGAACCAGAGAGAACTGAATGTGCAAGCTAGGTGATACTATCCTAGGAAGAGGACAGAACAATATTCTGTGTTGCTGTGTTTCATCCTAGAGCCAGCTTGTTGTAGTGGTTTGAGCATTGGACTGTGACCCTGGAAACCATGGTTCAATTGCCCCCTTGTCCTTGAAGCCCACTGGGTGACCTTGGGCACATCACACACTCTCAGGACCCAGAAAAGCCTGTGATAGGGTTGCCTTAGGTTCTTCATAAGCAGAAATGACTTGAAGGCACACAACAGCAACACTTCATCCACCTGTCATGCATTTGGCTTGTTTCACAGACAAAACCCCACCAGGATAAATGTCTCAGCAAGTTATTTTTATTTGTGTTGATTATGTTTCTGGTAAACTAGGATGGCTGATATCTTGCTTTGAGAGACACAAAACAACAGTTCCACCTCATTTGAACATGTGTTTTCTGGCTCTAAGTGTTTGGGTACCATGTTCGATACCCAGTCAGTGTCCTTGAGTACAAAAACATTCATGTAGACATGGGGCATTTTTGTAAATGAAATTCTTATTGTTATCAGAAGATACCCAATGAAATCATAAAACTGATCTTAAAAAGTTATCTGCGTGTTAAAAAGTTATCTGTTAAAGAAAAGTACTAGTCTTCAGGTGATCAGGGTTCAAAATATTTTGCTAAATTGAAGTGCTGTTTTTGGAATACTTCTTATCTCCTCTTCTTGGTAGATGAGGTTTACCATATTTGCCGTTGTGTAAGACACACTCCATTTATACACTTGGAAATACTATTTGCTGGTGTATAAGACACACCAACATATAAGATGCACCCCATTTTCAAACAGTATTTTTCAGGGAAAAAAGTAAGTCTTACATGCCAGCAAATACAGTACTTGTGCTGTCAGATTTCTAGCTTCTCAGCCTAAATCTTTAGAAAAACAACTGTGTCCTGTGCGTGAATATATAGAGCTACCCTATTTGGCTTCTAGAATATCATAAAAGAACCTCTTTATTCATCTCTGGCTACAGCATGAGCGTGGCAGAGATTCCTTTTAATGGTGCAGCAAAAGATGTGATAACAGTACTTCACTAAGCTTTCTGCTTTCAATTCCTAGGCCCCAGAGCTTTGATTATAGGCATCCATGTCTAGGATAGAACTGTTAAAGATATGTATATATCTATTCAAAGCATATTCATCTTTATATTTTGCCAAAAAACTCCCTAAGTGACATATATAAGATCAATGAAAAGAAGACTCCCCCTGCCTGCAGGCTTGCTACCTGAATGACACAGAATAAAAAAAAAAAAAAGGTATAGAAAAGGATGAGGGAAGGAAGCAAAATTGGGCATGAGCTCAATTGTATGTTCTTACAATATTTTTGTGTGAACATACCTATTTTTCTATAAAGCATATGTGAAGATTTGTCTGTCTCCCAGTTACCTAAAGATTTCTTGGCATTTGCTTGAGTGGCATTAATAATGGGTTTGTTTGTTTGTTTGTTTTGACATTTTGTTTATTACCACAGTGGCTTCTCCATTTTCACAAGGGTTTATGGCACAGAACCCCTGTGAAAGTGAAAAAAATGTGATTAACTCCCCCTCCTGTTCCCTTCTGGAGCTCCCTCCTTCCCATTCCCATGCAAAATGGAAGGGGAGTGAGGTATGAGCCTTCCTTTCTCCCTAAGGAGCTCCCCCACTTCCTGTTCCCATACAAAACAAGAGAATGGGGGTCAGGGAAGGCTCACGTGAGCCTTCCTTTCCTCCTATAGAGCTCCCTCTCCAATTCCTATGCATTTGGCCCCAGTGTGAAGAACTTGCACTGAGTCAAAATGAAAGAGAAAGGGGGTGGAAGGCTCACACAGGTTCACAGTGCCTGTGCAAACTGTATGGGAATGGGAGGAGGAGAAGAGGGGAAGGTGCATGCACTCACAGATAATCAAATCTGCGAAAGTCAAACCTGCAAATGTGGAGAGAGGATGGTATTTATTAATTTAAAGGCAGAATAACATAAACGTAGACTGAAATTTTTTACATGAAATAAAACTAAAACACAGTATTAAAACAGTAAACTAAAAACTCACTAACTAAACAGTAATTTATTAAATTCAGAATAAAACAGAAAAGGGCTTGAACCCCCCAAACCAAACTGTAATGAAAGAAAGAAGAAAGGAGAAAAAATATTGCTCTACCATAATAGATCCAACTAAGTTATCTTTTTCCAGTTACTCTTAACCATATGAAAAGATTATTGCATTATTAGATTTCTTATTGTTCAAAAAGTCCATAAACAGTTTGCAGTCTTTCCAATCTTTCAAGAAAGCTTATCCTTTCAAACCAGAGTTAGTTTGACCATCTGAGATAACACAGCAACCGTAATGATCCCTTCTTCCGTTGCTGGTGTTTCAGTCCCTTCCCAGGTTTGAGCAAACAGTATTCTTGAGCTGTTATCATATAATTAAGATGTATTCCATATTTACTGTCCACTTCCTTATCCATAGTACCCAGCCTGAACATTTCTGATGACGTTACAAAATCTATCTTAAAATTTTTTTGAATTGACATATAAATCTTAGACCAGTAACTTTTCACCTTCTTACAAATCTACCATTTATGGTAAAAGGAGCCCTCCTTATCTTGACATCCATAACAGTGATTTGAAATAGACATTTTCCATGACATATTTCAGGTTAAATACTACGTATCCATAATATTACACATATTTTCTTTTTCTTTTACGTTACTTAACAAAGTGAATTTTATTTTTTTAGACCACATTTTTCCTGTTCTTCTATTTGGAACATGGTGCCCAAAATCTTGGGTCCATCTTGTCATGTACTCCTTGATAGGTTCATCATCTGTCTCCAGTTTCAAGATATTTTTACACTTTTTTGAGTACACATGGTAATAATCTTTACACTACTCCAGATAGAGTTTTCTCCGTATTGTATGGCAAGATCTCTCTTATGGTTAAATCTTTTTTTAAAAACTGGATATAAACAAAACAACTAATATCTTTGCCTTCCTTGGGAAGCATCTTACTTAATTTAAACTCCCAGTTATTTTGTGAAAAATACGAGAGGTCATCATAACACTGCCATTTCTGATTTTTAACATATTCTTCTCCCTACATACATGCACACAAAAGCTTTCTGTGGTGAGGTGGCTAATACCATTTTAGGAAAAAGCCTGCACTTTATTCCACATTCGTAAGAGCCTTTCTGATACAGTGATTCTTAAAGTCAGCACAGGCCTTAACTTTATCATATCATACCAAGCCACCCAAATCTTAAATTGTGACCTTCAAGTTCCAAGAGTTCCTTAACTTTAAGCATTATCCATTCCCTCAACCGTACAAGACAACAGGCCACATAATACAATTTAATATTAGGCATTTAGTGATGTGTTTAGATCCTTTACTCAAAGTTTCAAGTCAAGTCTCAAGTCCTTGCAAGATACATTCAAGTCAAGTCTCAAGTGTGGGAGCCAACTTTAACAGGAAAAAAAAAAGGTGGTGGTGCAGTTTGGGGCCAGTGGGTCTGCAGCTACAGGAGTAGGGAATAGGATCCTTCTTACTCCTGATTCCGCAAGCTGGAGGCTTTTGTGTCAGTGAGCATGAAAGATTGTGCAGCTTTGGAAGTAGGAAATAGGGATCCTTCTTATTCCCTATTTCCCAAGCTGGAAGTCTTTTTTGTAAGTGGGGGATAGGATCCTTCTTACTCCCCATTACTGAAGCTTCAAAAGCTTTAGAAGGAACAGTCCTTCCTCCTCAAGCCTGTTGCCTAAAACATTTGCTGTTCCCCTCTGAGAAATGTGCCCTGTATTCTGGGGGCAAATCTTGCGTTCTGTTCCTAGGAAAAGGTTTAGAAGGCTTCTCCAACACGCAGAGGGGACAGTCTGCCAGTCAGACCTCAAGCCCACCTCCAGCTTGTTGCCTAACGCAGTTGCTGTTCCCCTCCAAAAAATGCAGCCATGCTTTGGACTTGAAATGGATTGTCATGTGACCAGCAGGCAAAAAGAGATGGAAGCCTTGTTTGAAGTCATGAAGTTTCTGGATGAATAAATTATGTTACTGAACTAAGAGCAGCAAATCAGTCACTAAAAATATACAAGTCACAAGTTGAGTCTATTCAGTGTGTCATTTATTGCCAAGTTGAGTCCAAGTTGAATTACTGAAGTGACTTAGGTCTGACTTGAGTCCGAATCAGTCAACTCAAGTGTACATCACTGTAGACATTCCCAGGCTGCCCCTATCTTTGACATCCCACAGTGTTAATGTTTTATTCTGAGTTTTCTTGCCTGCCATACAAATCTAGAAATTTTTTTCTGCTATTGTACAAAAGATATTCTGTTCTTATGACTGGGATCATTTAGAAATAAAATAAAAGTCATTGCAAACATTTGCTTTTATTACTGCAATTCTCCCCAAAGGGGATAAATTTAATTTTCCACATTTTTAAGTCTCTTTTCATTTCTTTCCAGACTTTTTCATAGTTATTTTGAAACAGTAGACTATATTATGCTTCTTAATTGTAACTCTCAGATATTTAATCCCCCTCTTTCCACCTTAGAGTTGGAAAGAACAGTTAATTCATTTTCTTCATAATACTGCTTTTCATAAAGTTATTTCTCCATACATTTTTCTGTATAATATGTTCCTCTTTTCAATTGGATGTTGCATGTGAAAAATTACTAGAAAACATTCAGTGCTCCAGAATTTTATTGGTACATATATTGACCTTATTTTGCTAGGGAGGGTGAATGAGTTGTGATGGTGTAGGATACATTTATCTCCCACCAGCCTTCTTTGTCAATTTGAATTCTGGTTTCTATTTTGCCCCATATCTGAGTGGGTTCTTTTCTATCTCCTCCATTCTAATCTGGCATTCAGTAAGGGTGTCCTGTTGACATGTAAAATGGAAGAGAATATTCCTTCTTTACTAGAAGAAGAATATGTGGAAGAGTATCAGATTTCCATTTCCTGAGCAGTCCCTTTTTAGTGCACCACTCTTTTTTTTTAATTTAATGTTCTCGTTTAAATCTCCAACCTATTAGATTTCAGGTGGCGTGCAGTGTAAGAGCAGTAGATTAGAACAGAACAATGATACACCATAGAGAACAACATATTCAAACAATCATTCAAATTAAGAATTAAACCTGTGAAAAGATAAAATACTTTTTTCCTGATCCCTAAAATATTGCTGTTTTGGCATCAGGCAGTTGCTTTGGGATGGCCATTTATAGATTAACGGGCCAGTAAGTGGTAGCCTCCTCATATTTGCTTTGTCTCTGAATAATCAGTGAGTATATTTTCAATTAACAACTTACTGGCCCAGCTCATATGTTGTGACAAGCCAAGGTTGCTTTACATGCAACGTGTATAAACAGAACACTAGGTGATGATTTGGTCACAAAGTATCAGTGTATTCAGATGTCATGATGAGCAAAGGTTTTGTAGCTCTGTTGCCAAATGTTTCTTTCTCCAGCAGGACAGCAGCTTATTCAAATCATGGACTATGGTTTTCTGCTTGTGATATCCAAACTTGGCAGGAGCTGGTTCTCTCCCATCAAGCTGGAGGGGAAAAAAAACTATGGTTTGAGGTTTGTTTCTTTGGTTTGTGGAAGAAGAAATGAGCTTGATTCCTACACGTTTGGACATCATGAAGGACAAAACATAGCCTAAAAACATGCTCATAAACAACATTAGCACGTTCCCTTTCATCTGTGGTTTGTTCATAATGACATCTGAACCTAGCAGGAGTCTGCAGTCAAGCATGGGCATGGTTTTATTAGCTGCAACTGCAAGAGGAACTGAAATCTTGACATCCAAAGACACCAGTACTCTGAGTTTACTGTGTAGTTCACAGTTTTAGCTTGCAACCTTACAATATGCATTATTAACATGTTAAATTTCTTTTACATTTTTTTTAATAACTACTGATTTCTGCTTTTAATCAATAGTGAACCAGTCTTCAAATAGCTACTGATTCCATCTTCGTAGGTTTCCTGGTTTCATTCACTGTGACCAAGTCACAAACTGGAGTTCTGTTTATACTTTTTCTGTTTATTCCTGGTTTACAAAGTTGGCATAAGAAGAATATAGGGACTTTATTTCTGTCATGCCATCATGGTTTTTGTCAATATATTTAGAAAGTGCATAGATGAAAATTAAGATTCTCTGCCATTTATCTGAACCCCTTTATACAGCACCTGTTAAACAGGGGTAGGAATAATGTCATCCTGCAGATATGGTTGAACTGCAGTTTCCAGCATTCTTTGCCACTGTCTTTGCTGGCTGCAGCATTGGTAATCACAGTTCAATAATGTCTGTAGGGCGAAACAATTTCCACCCTTGCTCTAAAGGAAAGACCACAGACAAGAGTCCAGAGTTGTGGTTAGCAGTCACAGTTGTACACTCATCCATACTTAAAAGGATAGGATAATCCCCTCTTCCCTTCAGTGACACTGAGTGAAGGTGTTTGAGTACATTGACCTGGTTATATACTGAAAGAAATGCTACTGTGGTAAACGTAATATTGATACTCCTAAAATGTTCTTCTCCTGCACGATATTTTTTTTGTCCAGAATCTTTTCTAGATTTTCCTCTCCTTGACTTTTCTTTCCAGATTTTGTTTCCTATCCTGCTTGACATGTTTCCCTTCTTACGTGTCAGGAAATTATCTTTCCCTTCTCCATTTTGGTAAGATAACTTTCTATATGGCAATCCAAATTTTTTGTGCAAGTTCTTGAATCTAAGTTAATTCTGTGCTAGCTGGAATCTTAGAAAATACAGAAATAACTTTTAACATTTGAAGTTATTTGTGGTCACTGTTTATTTGAACACCTCTTCAAGTTGGTTTTCTATGTTTTTCCATATTTGCTGTCAGTGTTAGATAACAAAATGTAGTCTTTGGATGTTTTTAAAATACCATTGCATTAGAAAAACATAGTAAGGTTTTTAGTAAGGGGGTGTCCCCCTTTTTTTTTCTTGCTCGATCAAATTATATTGGCCATCCATTCTGGTAAGAGGCTTTGCATATTTCACATGGGCCTCAGGTTAAAGAGGCACACAAGACAGAAGGCTCTACCAGGTCTTACTCTTTAGTCAGAAGCTAGGGTTTGGTGTGGTTACAGAAGAGGTAGGTAGGGCCCAGTGTTCATGTTCTCTATAGATGGGGAAGAGATATCCAGCAGGAGCTGGGAGTGGAAACCTCTTCAACACACTGAATCTTGGTTAGAACATATGTATGTGTCTCTGCCTAACTCCCAATGTGATTTGGATAATAGAGGGCCTTTGCTCTCCCTCTGCATAGGTCCAGGATCGCATCTGAAGTATTTAAAGGCTACTCATTCTTCCATGGTTACTGAAGTTTTTCCACTTATTCTCCCACAGTATATTGTATTGTTTCTCATTAAATTTAACCTAATAGGGTTTGTTTGTTTTTAGACTATTGTGTCACAGTGTCATTGTAACATTTTTTAGATTTTGTGAACTGTAGTCTGGTTATGTGAAAAAATAAGATATTGGCTATTCTATAACAACAGTGTTGCAAATGTTGTATTAGATTGATTGAATTAGATTTAACAAAAAAAATATATATTGGATTTTCCAGAAAATGTTGAATTGGAAAATTTCAGCTGTCCAGAGTTGATTAAATCCAAATAGTCATTAATGTAGTCTAAATGTTAGAGTTAGGTCAATTGACATCTCTGGTCATTAAGATATACAGGAGAAGGATTTGTGATTCTAGGCGCCTCCTTGTTTTCTCTTATTGCTCCTCCCAGGCAACAATTTATAGTCTGTTTGGAACCTGGATTTGGCCCCTCTCTCACCACTTACAGAAAAAGCATTAAAATATGTATTTAAATTTGGGCTTTGAAATTGTTTTAGTGGTTTTATATAGAGATGTGAATGGAGCCCCTGATTAAGTCTGCTGCCTGATTTGGCATTGGGGGTCTGGGCCTGATTCTATTTTGACCAAACCAGATCTGATCCAAACCCTGAGTCTGAATCATAATTTGGTAATCCAGTTCAGCACTCCTCCTTCACTGATTTGCCGTGGGAAGCCAAAATGCAACTAGAATTTGGTTGTCTTATCTTATCCATCTACATAAAAAGGCCACAGAAGGGATTAACCTATCCAAATTTAAGACAAGTAGCTTCAGGGAAGCATAGTAGTAGTAGTAGTAGTAGTAGTAGTAGTAGTAATTATTTATTTGTTTGTTTGTTTGTTACTTGCCTCCCCAAGGCTCGAGGTGGGGTACTTGTGCTTGGCATGTGCTAAATTTTCTGATTTTCCAAAAACCACCCACAACATACAAAAACAATATTTAACAGTTGTTGATTCCTCAGTCTTAGCAATTCATGCTGCTTTTTGTTGTGGCAGTGTCCCCCTAGTACTGGGTTCTTTCCTACAGGTAATCCTAAATGATTCCCAACCTCTATAGTCAAAGAAGTAGTGGGGCACCAGCGGAAAGAGGCACTTAGTGCAAGCAGGCAGGCAGGCAGGCAGAGGATCAGTCTTAAGATACTTTTTGCATCTTGTCAGGATGGTGAGCATAGAACGTTACTCAGCCAAGTCTATTAAAGTTTAACTAATGGGCAGATATGATAATGAAGCAATAATGAAATGCCAGCTTACTTGAAGAGATGGTACTTTTGCTTTAGTTTACTGGTGAAATTCAGTGATGCAACATAAAGAGATACTTTATTAGCAGTCCAGCTGGTGGGAGCCTCTTGTCAAATCTGCTGACCTCCCTTGAGACATTTGAAGGTCTGTGCTGGTGTTGGAAACTTTCATTTCATGGCCTCCTTCCTCATCTCTTTCATAGTTGTGTGCCTAAGTACCCTGAGGGGAGCATAGAGCAACTGCCAGCTGCTGGTGCAACATCCTTTGTCCCTGCCCTGTAGGCATTCCCCATTGCTGTTTGATTGCTGGGCTTTTCGGCCTCTTTTCTGAGCAAGACAGCTTGATGCTGCTTCCGAAAGTGCTTGAATACGGGCGCTGTAATGTCATTGCTCAGTTGCTCTTTACAGTGAAGGCACTATTGGCACTTTCGTCCTCTTTTTAAAAAAAATTATTTGCCCTTACAAGTCTTGCTGTGGGGGAAAGTAAACTAATTTGCCTCCCTGTCCTTAAAAGCACCATGTGGGCTTTTTCTTTCTGATGTGGAGATACCTCATGGTTGCTATGTTGCTATGTTAAATTAATGATAAAATACATATTTAATGGGTCAGATCTGCAGAAATTAAATTTCATGTTTGCGTACCCACATGAGCATAAAATAATCATGTTTTGTTTTGCTTTACAATATGAATTGAGCTTGCAATATAATAATGTGTGTGTTTTGTCACTGAACTGTGCTTGTGTGCATGTGTGCCCATACATAAAAAGGGAAACATAGAGATTATTTTTTTAAGGAAAGATTCAAATTAGAAAGGAAAATAATCATCTAACAACTGTGGGCAGTTGGAGTGGAGGAATGAGGAAAAGAATATGTTTTGCCATGTAAAAAGCATACAGATGCATAAACAGATGACTAGTCTAAATAACAAGAAAAGCAAAAAATGGATTAAGTTAGTCAACAAGATACAAAAGATTGGGAAATTAAAATACTTGGAGAGACTAAACTCATCTGACATTTAACAAATGCTTGCCCCATACTTTCTTTCCATTACTAACAGCTTTAACTAAAACAACAACATAACTGAAGAAATGCAGGAGATAATTGACTGTGTAACTTTGGTGACCTTATACAGCGCCCTCCCAGTTACTGTACTGTTATTGGAGAGTTCTGGTGAGATTCTTGCCCCATTTTGCTGTCAGTGAGCAAAGCATGGATTCTCCCCTCCCCTTTGCATCAGACCACCTTGGCATTTTCCTCATTTGGCCGTGTTGGAGGCACCCTGACTTTTTCTCTCCTGTTTTTGAAGTCTGAACTGCTTTGGACTGTGCTGTTCTGCCCAGAACCAAATAAAGTCAATCTGATTCAATGTAGAATTGGTCATAGTGGTCCAAATTGGGCTGATTCACTTTTTTTTTTTATTTAGAACTTGCCCAAAATGGTTGCAAAACCCTTGTTTTTTTCTCCTGTTTTGTTTTGTTTTGTTTTTCATATCTTTAATGAAGTTGCTAGTTTACATTTTTAAATTTTTATTTGTTTCTGTTGAATATCCTTATAAAAAGATGGTATACACATATAAATATACACATTATTGTTACTGGAATTATTGTGTATATTTTAAGATGCAACAACTTAATTGCATGGACTCCTGATATATTGTTTACATGCTAAGGAAAAACTGAAAGCACTTAAAAATATTAAAATATGAAATCTAATGCAGTAAAAAAAAAAGTGTTGTTTGATTCTGCCTTCCCTTGTAGATAATAAACCATCTCACCATGTTCTGTCAACACATTTTGTCAGCATAATACATTTACCAAACCTTCACGGATAAAATAGCATATATCTGCTTTAAGATAGACGCGTCAAATGTAGCAGTATTGTCTGTAAGATGTTAAAAGAGCAGTGTTCTGTTCTCTTTTATGAGTTAACTTTCACTGGTGAAAGCCCAAATTATTGATAGTGTCAGGAGTCCTCCATGTTTGTTGTTTTAGGATAGCAGTAGCCTGGGGAAATAGTGATAGTAGGCTGTTAACTTTCCCAGGTGCCAACCATTCCTTCCGGCTGGAATTTCAAAGGAACCATTTGGCATGATGACGTTCGTCCTTTTACAACTATCTCAGGAGAAACTTGCTGTTTAAGTGTAAGGCGGGGGGAAAGCATTCCATTCTCGAGCTTTAACGTCTGATAGACAGTATCATTCACTATGTTTCAATAAATCTTCTACTAAAGTTTATTGCTACGTTTGAGGGTGAATCTGTTCCTGACAGAAAGCTCGAGAATCTTTTTTTTCCTAAAATGCATCAAGTAGTGGATCAGTTAATTACTGAAGAAGAACGAGGATCTGCAGAATCTGATGGAACTGCAGAGACCGAAGCGTCCATGGATACCAAGGCAAATTTACCGCTGAGCGAGGCTATGAAAACCCCCACAAGCGGCCAAACCTGGGTCTGGGGAGAGAAGCCGCTTATGTCGGTAAGACAACGCAGAAGGGCTGCTAGATGGGACACATCAGCCAAAGACCTTTCCTTTCTGGCGGAAATGGCACGAATGGAAACAGAACTGGAGAGAAAAGATGAGGAGATACTCGAACTCAAGACCATGTTACGTGAGATGAGCATCCGTCCCTCGCAGACATTGAGAACACCAGCACGCGAACCACGAGCGGCTGTGCCAGCGGCAGGCACCCCTGGTCCGCCCCAGCAACCAGCAGGGCAAGCTCCAGCGCCACCGCTACTCAGAAACGTGGGAGACCTGAAAGCGTCCTTCAACGGGAAGGGTGAGAAACTCTCTTTCTTTATGACTATGGCAAATAATTTCATGGTCGATCATGGCCACCTCTTTCGGGATGATGCAGCCCGAATTAGATACCTCAGCCAGAGAATGAAAGGACTGGCAGCTGACTGGGTAGCGAACCTATATGACACCCGCGCCCCCGAAACCGAAAATCTGCAGCTCTTCATGAACCATTTGCGTGAACGGTTTGAAGACCCCCATCTACTAGAAAAAACTAAATATCAACTAAAACAAATGAAACAAGGCAGGAATGACGTGGGAACATATTCGCGTGAATTTAGAAACCTGGCCACCAAAGTGCAGTGGAATGATGAGATTCTTATCGAGTTATACAAAGATGGACTAGATCCTGATATCTTACACTGGTGCCTAATGCAGGCCAACCCACAAACCCTGCTAGGTTGGATCAGACTAGCTACTGAAGTGGAGGGTATAACCCACACTGTTCAGTTGAACCGACAACGACAAGACTTAACAAAACGACAACCTCGCCGTCCCACCTTCCTCAATGTTGAGGAACAAACAAACGCCTCCGTTTGGGCATGTGTTTCACCTGTGGGAAACCGGGTCACCTTGCCAACAACTGCACCAGTAACCAAGCCACGGTGGGGACTAAGAGCACGAGCAGACCCCAGGAATAAAGAATCTACACGTCAGACAACGGCCATCAAACAACCGCTCAGACGCACTCATAAGGACCCTGCAGCAGCGACAGGAGACTCCGCTCCCGACGGTGAAACCTCTTCTTCGTATTCCTCGGACACAGATGGGGATTCTGAACCCGACGGTGGCGGTTTGAAAGCAGCGGGAACAGCTGTAAGTACTCCTAAAATTCCCCATTTCTATACCACGGTTACGATTACTGGCGGAGATGGGACCTTGCATGTACATAGGGCACTAATTGACTCTGGCTGCTCCAGAAGTTTGTTACACCCCAAATTGGCCAAGACCCTTAAAACTCTATATGAGCCTTTGGAACGCCCCATCAAGTTAACTCAAATGGATGGGACCTCAATGACTGGAGGAGCAATAAGCGAAATCACCATGCCCATCTCATTTCAAATGGACCAAAATAATTATAGCATGCGGTTCCTAGTTCCCAAGGCGGTGCAGTTCGAATTGGTCTTGGGAATCGATTTGGCTCCGTAAATATAATCCCCAAATAGACTGGACCGCTGGCACTCTATCCTCTTCCGAGGCAAGCTTCTCTATTGGCCATGAAGAATTGCAACAAATTCCTTCGCACTACCGTGATTTACAGAAGGCCTTTCATGAGAGGGAGGCTGACAAATTGCCCCCCCACACTGAATTTGACTGTAAATTGGAATTGATTGACGGAGCCTCGCTGCCTAAACCAAAAATCTACCCCATGAGCCAGCAAGAACTCCTTGCCCTCAAAAAGTTCCTTAATAAAAATTTGGCTCGTGGCTTTATCAAGCCTTCTACAGCCCCTACGGCGAGTCCTGTCTTCTTCCGAAAGAGAAAAGATCCCGGAGCGGATCCGAGGCTGATAGTTAACTACTCTGCTATTAACCAGGTTATCTCTTCCAATTGTTATCCCATTCCCCTGATACGGACCGTTTTAGACCATCTTGTTCAAGGAAAATATTTCACTAAGCTTGATCTTAAAGAAGCATTTCATAGGATTCGGATGGACCCAGACTCTGAATGGCTCACCACCTTTGCAACCCCACTGGGGAATTTTAAATGGACGGTTTCCCCTTGGATTACAATCTGGACCATCTGTGTTTCAGATTTTTTTTGAACACCATTTTCCACGACTTATTGTATCAGGGGGTTCTGATTTATTTGGATGACATTTTAATTTATGCAGACTCCATGGAATCTCATGTATCATTGGTTCGGGAAGTGCTTCGACGGCTGATAGATAATAACCTCGTAGTTAATCTGTCTAAGTGCCAATTTGACACCCAAACCTTTGATTACTTGGGTTATAGGATTCAAGATTGTTCACTTAAAATGGACCCTTCGAAAATTAACTCTATTTTGCAATGGCCCGTCCCCAAAACTTTGAAGCAACTGCAGCAATTTCTTGGCTTTGCAAACTTTTACCGGAACTTTATCGAGGATTTTGCAGCCATAGCGCTTCCGCTTACTAACCTGTTACGGAAACCTAAAGGCGAATCTACATGTAAGTCGCACAAACTTCGTTGGTCCCCTGAATGTCAGTCGGCGTTTGAACATTTGAAATCTAAATTCACTACAGAGCCATTGCTACTTTTCCCCGACAGTGCTAAGCAATTCATTGTGCAAACAGATGCTTCTGACTTTGCCATGGCCGCTGTTCTTTTGCAACATGACTCTGAGGGAGCACTCAAGCCTTGTGCTTTCATTTCAAAGAAATTTTCTCATCAACAAGCTAATTGGCCTATTTGGGAGAAAGAAGCCAAGGCTATTCATTTTGCGCTGACCACTTGGCGACATTTACTTGAAGGGGCCCGACTCCCCTTTGAAGTCTGGACTGATCATAGAAATTTGCAAGCCTTGCAGTCGGTTAAGAAACTCTCCCCTAAGCAGGCGAGATGGGCTGAATTTTTCCAGAGGTTCCGGTTTAAAATTGTTTTCAAACCTGGCCGTTCCAACCAATTGGCGGCCCTCTATCTCGCCTTCCCTGTTTTGAGGGACCTTCTGCTACGTCCCCCCCTCCAAAGCCTTATTTCCTGCCTCCTCCCTGGCTTCTCAAGTAACTATCGCACATTAGCAAAAACAATGCTTTCTGCCTCCTCCCTCTGTGACTCCGCTCTCCGCGATGCTATCGTTCATGCAGCGCATGCCGACTCATGGCTCCCGGCAAATAAGGACAAAATTGAGTGGGTTGACAATCTCCCTTTCTATGGCACCAAGGTCTACGTCCCCCCTGCTGCCCGTGAGCATGTACTTCATCGTCATCACGATTCCAAACCTGCTGGACATTTTGGGTTTTTGAAGACATTGCATGCGATTCGCCGCCTTTTTTGGTGGCCTGGACTAAACTCCTCCGTGCAAACTTACATTAAACAGTGTGCTACTTGCAACGTTTCTAAATCGCCTACATCTAAGCCTCAAGGGCTCCTACAACCTCTGCCTGCTCCTTGTAGCCCCTGGTCGGTTATCGCATGGGATTTTTCGTCTCTCTCCCCTCTTCACATGGCTTTCATGTTATTTGGGTTGTTACTGATCACTTTTCCAAGCAATGTCATTTTGTTCCTTAAAGAAAGTACCCAATGCTGAACGACTTGCTGACCTATTCGTTCATCATGTATGGAAACTTCACGGACTACCTTCGGTGATCATTTCGGACAGGGATCCAATTTTCACTTCCAAGTTTTGGACCTGCCTCTTGAAAACCCTGGGAATCACTCAGAAACTCAGCAGTGCTTATCACCCCCAAACAGATGGCCAATCTGAGCGTGCTAACAAATCTCTTGAACAATTTCTTAGGTGCTTTGTTTCTGAAAACCAGAACGATTGGGTTTCGCTTCTCCCGTTTGCTGAGTTTGCTGTAAACCATGCTGTTCATGCTTCTACTGGGAAACCCCCGTTTGAAATAGTTTACGGCTTTCTTCCTTCTCCTTTCCCCCCCCCACCCTCCCTTCCTCTGCTCCTCCTTCTGTTTCTGCTTGGGTCTCTAAATTTTCGGGCATTTGGCAATCCGTTTCGGATGCTATAGCGTCTGCAAAAGCTTCTCACAAACGCTTTGCCGACCGCAAACGGCAGCCTAACCCCTCTTACAAACCCGGGGATCTGGTCTTTTTTTCCTCTAAGCACATTTCGTCTACTTCTCCTTCTAAAAAACTTTCCCCTCGATTTCTCGGTCCTTTTCCTGTGAAAAGAGCTATTAACGATGTTTCTTTTGAACTGGATCTCCCTTCTTCCCTCAAGGCAATTCATCCTGTCTTTCATTCCAGTTTGCTGAAGAGAGCCCCTTCGCTGGATTCTTCGCCGACTGATGTTCCTCAACGCCCCGATTGACTTTGTTATTACTGCATGGGTTTCTTGTATTTCTGTTGTTCTGTAATATTTTACTTGTTTTGCGTATCTATATGTATATGAATTTTTTTTTTTTTAAAAAAAAAAGTGGGGCAGGATGTCAGGAGTCCTCCATGTTTGTTGTTTTAGGATAGCAGTAGCCTGGGGAAATAGTGATAGTAGGCTGTTAACTTTCCCAGGTGCCAACCATTCCTTCCGGCTGGAATTTCAAAGGAACCATTTGGCATGATGACGTTCGTCCTTTTACAACTATCTCAGGAGAAACTTGCTGTTTAAGTGTAAGGCGGGGGGAAAGCATTCCATTCTCGAGCTTTAACGTCTGATAGACAGTATCATTCACTATGTTTCAATAAATCTTCTACTAAAGTTTATTGCTACGTTTGAGGGTGAATCTGTTCCTGACAGATAGTGTCAGTGCCTACCTCACACTTGGTTACATCATGTGAAGGGGGATTCACTTGAATGGGTTAATTAATGCCTTCCTATGAGAGAGGGATGGTACCAGCTGTTCTTTATTATTATTATTATTTACAATTTATTTTTATTGGTACCAGCTGTTCTTTATAAAGCTTTATTAATATTAATTACTGATTAGTCTCAAATTCCTTTTGTGGAGAACATACTCAGCTGGTTGGTGGCCATCGTAGTTCCAGGTGTTCTTGGATGAAATGACTTTTTTTGGACTGCCATCAAATGGATTTCAGGCCATACTTGTCAGCACAAAAGCTACATAAATCAGCCTGATGATGCTTCACTGACTTTTGATTGATATTATCAGCCACTATATTATTGTTCTGTGTCTGCTCTGTGATTTGAGGCTGGAGGCACAATGATATGGTATGTTATCTTCTGCTTGCAAGTGATAATGCTGAGGGGAGGGCTTTCTCTCAACTTGTAGCATGCAGCATGACATATTAAAAAATATGTTACCATATTTTTAAAACTCAAATGAAGCTGCAGGGAGATAATATTGAATTTGGAGTCAAGTGCCATCACGATTCTGGTAACATTTAGTTCTGTATCTCCTTGACATCTGAATCAGGCGAGACAGTGGAAGTGCTGAATGTGGACTGGAATAGAGAAAATAAATTATTTAGCTGACAATTTCTCAGTATTTTTTTTAAAAAACTTCAACCCTTGAGTTCATTTTCAAGCTCAATTCAAGATGCTAGTAATATCCTATGACATCCCAAATATTCATCAAGGAAATATTTAGAATTCAGTTTTCAGAATTCATTATTTTCCACCACCATTCTTATTAGGCAGCTTGCCCTATGGCAGACAAAGAAATCAAGTGGCCAATGAACTGCCCCTTGGTGGTTTCGTGTTCTCTGAGAAAGATAAGGATGTTACTTACTTAGTTCTGAATTTATATTGAATATGTAGATTGTGTTGCTCCCAGTTTCACTGTCAGCTTAACATTATGAATATGTGTTTCTTTTTTAGCAAATTGATGGTCTCTCCGATTTTTATTATTTTCAGTAATGTACAAGATCCTAGCATACTTGTATTTTGTAATGGAATGTAATAACATAATTTTGAAGTCTAAACTGCTCCCTAGTAAGAAGTCTTCAGAGTTGTAATTATGCCCTCTGCTTTCAACTTTCTTCTAGACCTTTTAAGTTTTGATGATATAATATCTACCTCAGAAAACTTGTCACATCCCACAGCGAATAGGCCAAAGATGCCTGGCAGGAGGCTTCCTGCTCGTTTCAATGGCAATGATTCTGTGAGTACATCAACTATATATATTCTTCTGGATAAATCCTGAGCATCTGGTTTTCACCTGGGGAGTTTTCACCTGAAGAGTCTTTTTATTTTGGTAGTACAGTCAACCCTGCACTTTCATGGGTTCAGCATTTGTGGATTTGATTATTTGCAGTTTATATTATTTAGTTATTTTTTTAAAAAAAATCTTATTGTATTTGCCACTGCCTTGAAAAATATATGTCTCTGTAGGGATCTCTAAGTCCTCCAGAGTAATTCTATAGTGTGCTTCCACCAAAAACAGACCATAGAGTTGCTCTAGGGGACCTAAAGATTCCAGGATAGAATACTTACCTAGGCATTGCTAGGTCCTTCAGCATAACTCTGTGGCCCACTTCCACTGGAAGTTGACCATAAAATCACACTGGAGGACCTAGAGATTCCTAGAGAAGTGTTCTCAGGTTTAAAAAAAAAACAATGCTCACAAATATTTTATTCCCTGTTTTTCTACTTTTGCAGGCAGCCTTACGGTCCCCACAGAAGTGGAGGGCTGACTGTATACTGTTCTTCTGCCAAAGACTGGCAGTATATGACAAAAACACATTAAAACATAAGAACAATTTCCTGAAGCAGCCATAAAACTATGGTTGGGCATTTGACTAGAAAGGTATACTTTGATAAAATTGACTGGTCAGATGCTGTAAAGAAGGAAACTTGTGGACCAGAAAGATTTCCTGCCAACCCTTGGGGAATTTGCTGTCATTTCAGCTGGGGATTCTATCAATAACCCTTCCTGACTTCTGGAACAAGGACATCACCTGAGGAGTCTCCTGAATATTTCCTCTCCTCCCATGGAGAAGAGCACAAAGAGACCTCTGGTTTCTAGAGAACTGACAGTGATGTTAGTTGGATGGCAACCAGAGCAGCATTTGCCGGAAAACTGGAGTAACTTTAGCCAGGTGTGGAAAGCAGATATGAGGTCTGGGACATTCCTCTCAACACTTCCATGGGTTGCACACCTCCAGAAAGGCAACTGGAGAGCTTCAGAGCCACAAAATGGGCCCCCAAGGGCCCAAGTAGCTCATGGATCACATCATGCACACCCCCAGTTTAGCAAACTTGGGCTAAAACCCACTGTGTGAGAGGTGCTGACAGCAAGAAAATGATTTTTGCCATTGATGTAGAGTTGTTCAGTAGAACTTTGTCAGGTAGTCAAAGGCCTGCCTAACAAAGACTACCCAATAACTTGTTGTAAACAATTGTACAACTTGGGGAAAAAATTAAACTTGGACGCAAGTCCATTCTGACTTGGACGCTAAAGTTAAGATAGGCCTTGTGCAGGTAACTTTGGTCTCTGCTTGTCCAAAGACTGTTTTTCAGTTTGTATACCCCAAGGATGTAAATAGGATCCTTGGAGAAAGGAGAATCACTCACTTCTGTCAGCTGGACCATAACCATTCTAGTTGATAAAAATAGAGAAGGAGGAACTGGGCCACTAAAAAAAATGATAAAGAACTCTCTATAGGAGGGCAGAGTTGCTTGACAGAGCTGGCATTAAGAACTTTGATGCAAAGGCCCACTACGAATGCCGTAATATCGGGCAATGTCTGATTAGTTTCCAGCATTCTGTTCTTGGACAACATACTGGAATACGTGGTAGCATCTTGCTCCAGAGGTCCCTGGATGATACAAATGATACTAGATCCACTCTAACCTGCTTCCAGGCCTGATTAGCAGGTGGCTTTGGCTGCCGTGTTGGTTAATTGTGTCTAGAACTACAGTGGGATTCAATTGGCATTATTATCACTTGATATACACATTGCAAAGGTATATAATATATTTTTATAGTGGAACAAAGGTTAATGAACAAAAAGCAAACTGGCACTATTTGATTGTATAAGGATTCACCACCTTTATATGTACTTGGTACTTATAAAGGAGGAAAGAAGGGGGAGGGATAAAAGAAAGAAATGAGGCAGCTAACTGCGGATATTTTTGCAGATATAAATGCCTTTTTTTTGGATGCAGTATAAAAGTCTCAAGTATGAAGCGTATTTATACAGTTGTGGGAATGGGGCAGAATGTAATAGGATCCAATGTTGTATTCAGGGCAGGCACCTTTGGAAGCAGTTATAGCTGTGAATCTTCTTGGGTGAGTTTCTGCCAGCATATGGATCCAACAGCATATGCCTATTCTTCTTGGTAAAATGTAAGATTGCACAGGGACTGTTGGTGAACAGCCACTTTCAAGTCCTGCCACAGTTTGTTAACTGGATTGGGGTTTGTTGTTGTCAGGGAGATTCTTTGTAATTACTGATAAAGATGCAAGTGTTGACTTTATGCAAAAAGCAAGTGCCAGGTTGTTTTTGTTTACTTAATTTTTGTACCACAATACAATTATTTTGCACCTTCGCATATTGAGTATCCTGTGTACACCAATTGTTAACTGTGCCAGTTAAATCCATTTCAGTTCCAAGTGGTACAACAATAAAACATTAAAAAGTCAAAGAAGGATGAATAAATTTGCAAGTATCAGATTTCCTAATCCATCTTGTGACAATACCTAAAGAGGCTAATCCATAATAACTTTTACAGTAAATATGCAGAAGACCTGGCACATACACTTCTCAAACACAACTGCTTTCTACTTCACCTTTCTTTTTTTCTCCCCAGTATGTTCAGATGTTAAGCACAGAGAAAACTGTGAAGGTACGTAAAGAAGAGGATGAAAGTGCCAAACTAAAGCCATCTGAAATTAGAAAGGTACAGTGCTGACTTGCTTATATAACTTGTAAGAAAAAGTTTCACAATGTTAACAGTTTTCAGATTCTTGTATCCATTGGTGTAAGATAACAAACCTAGTTAGTGGCATATCAGGTTGAGCAATTGTGAGTGGCTGGGAGCTGCTTCGGCCCCTTGGTGGGACCCTGGAGGGCCACACCCAAATTGTTAACAACTACCTCAACTTAATTGGGGTCATACCTGGCTTCCTCCCTTCCTGTGGTACAGACTTATCTTCGGCAGTTCTATCATAATCATGTAATTTTGCTAAGAAGATATAATCGTACTTAGCATCTGGTTTTCATGCAAAAGATTGTGGTCAGATGAATAAACAGTCTTAGTGCACTCTGAGAGTTTTCCTATGTATGGTGATTAAAAGGAGTATGTTTTAAATCACAATAGAGTGTCAGCCAGTTGCTGTTCTATACAGCAAGTTTATATTCTGTACAACGGTGAATGTGAGATGCTTAAGGGACTTTGTTTCTCCTTCAAATAAAATTAACAGCAAGCCTCACCACACTGTTATTTAGATAACTTTCCCCCTTTTGCAGTCATCTGTATTTACTTCACCACTTCAGTCTTCATTACCAAAACCAAATTCTGCTTCTGGGGAAATGAAAGTTAAACAAGAAACAGATGAAGGTGGAAAGCCTTCCCTGGAAGACCTCAAGTCTCAGATCTTTGACCTCCTAACTGTTGTAGAAACATTGAAAAAAGAACATGGGTAAGAAATGTTTACATCTTTTCACCTAACTTGAGCAGATCTGTAGATTATCCATTTACAGCGTAGATATTTCATTTATGTCATTACTGTTACCACCAGGCTTTTATTGGAATGTAGGAATGTAACTTTAGGGTTAATATTGAAATGATTGTTTGAATTCATGAATGATTGCTGGTGTTTCCAGATTTCAGAGGAAGGACCTACAGCTAAGGGTCTGGTCTCTGGTCTCCACATTTTAGCACAAGCAGAGCTATCTCAGGAAATGCATGCTGCTCCTAAAATAAAAGATTTCCTTTAAAAAAAAAAAAAGGCTTCAAAACAACTACTGTAGAGTCTTTGGGGAAGGGGCCTCTTGCTGATCCCCTCCCTCTCTCCTTCCACCTCCAATTTTCTCAAACCACCAGCAACCCCAGGGCTCAGTGGTCAACATGAGGAAATACTCTGTTACCTCAGTATTTGCTGCCTCAGTAATCACTGAATGCTGCTGCTTTCTGGCTTTACGCTTTCACACTGCACAGTTATAGTAGTTTGATACTACTTTAAGTGGTGTGGCTGCATTCTGTGGAATCCTGGGATTTGTTGTTTGATGCAGCACTTAGAACAGAGAATTCTAAATATCTCAGTGCAACTGTAAATACCAAGATTCTGTAAGATGGAACCATGACAGCTAAAGAGGTATAAAAGTGCTGTAATTGTGTAGTGTGAAAGATACCTTATTATTATTATTATTCCCAATTCTGTTCCCACATTCCCCATCTTACTCTAAATATTTGAAGGTACAGTACCAGTTCTTTTCTTGATGTGTGGCACACTCAATAGGGTTTGCTTCTGTTGGTCTGTTGTCACTGACATCTACACATTCCCCAAATATTTAATGACTATTACCATTAGTAGTAGTATAATTACAATTATTTTGAAGATTGGGGGGATGCTGCAATTTGATTATTAAAAAAATCTAAAATATTGCCAATTAGGTGTACTGGTTAATGGGAAGAACCTTAAGTTTGGAAAACTATTTTTGCCTGGAAAATTTGTTTGTTTGGGCTGCATTTTCCACATTTTAAAATTAGTGATTACAAAAGGATTAACAGATCTAGGAAAAGTTTGTGTGTTTTTAAAAAAAATTTTTGTCAAAGAAAAGTTTGGAAAATGATTTTTGGTTGGACTGCACCTATGTGGTCTTTAAAAAAGTGCTTCCAGAGGTGTTAACCTGACTGTGGAAGTTTTGTTTGTTTTCTATTCAGTGTCAAACTTGAAAAAACATAATTTCCAACCAGAGAAATAATTTCTCATTTGTTAGATGGAGGAGGCTTTCATATGAATTACATATTCTTAGTAACTATGGCTGATATTGGCCCTGTGAGGGGAAAAAAAAACATTACCAGGGTCCATCCCTAAGTCTCAGGTACTTCTTATTTGACCTCCCTAAGATTGCAGCTATTCACATGGACAGTAGCGTTTGTTATGTAGGGAGGTTTTAAGGTGGTTTCATATCTTAGAGTCAGGGACATTCTCTGTTTGAATAAATGTACAATATTTCTGATTCGCTCATGGGAAAGGGTGGTTGTGCTTTCTCCTATGGCTCATTTAGCTCTTCTTCTAACCTGGAGTCCAAGTCCAGCTTGCATATTGTAAATAATTATTTTCAACCATATAAGTAATTACATTTAGACATGATAATATTAATTAGGCTTATCTTCAACTTTTAAAGGAAAGAACTGGAAAAATTGAAAAGAGAATTGGAGGAAGAGAAGAAGATGCGTAGTAACCTAGAGGTAACGTCCTTAACTGAGAGCACTGGTGCTACAGGATGCTTTATTTCGTACAGGTTCCATTATATGGATATTCAGTTAGTATGAAGTAAAGCAACCACTGTTTGATTTTGGATGCTTTGACTTGATTCTTTTGCTAAAGGCATTTTTGTAAATGCAATCTGCAGGCATTGAGTTCCTGGTCTCCTGAATTTGGCTTACCGAAAGGGCACTCTGGGTGCCTACTAATGGAAGTGGAGGCAGGTGACTCTGCCAGGTTCCCCTGTGTCCCCTAGAAGTCTTTTCCAGAAAGCTGAGGGTTCTTCTCAAATAGTATAGGAGGTGATGAGAGTGTAACACAAGGGGAAGACAGTATCGATGAAGGTCATCTCTTTCCTCACCTGTTCCATTACTGGTTGCCTCCAGTGGCTTGAAAGTCCTCTGTGAATTGAAGGGCATCAGTGAAACTAATCCAGTGTATGTGACAGATTTGTTGTGATGGTCAGGAGACACATGAAGGAGAATCTATTCATGAGTTTTAAAGGTTCCCCCCCCAAATATTGGTCCCATTAGTTTCTTCTATCTTTATAAACTTATGTGTTTGTGGATGTCTTGCTTTCACTGAGACAAAGGCCCTTTTCGCATGCTGTTTCTTTTGTGAGAGGCCCCTTGTTTCACTTCCATGCCACCATATCCTCTGAAGATGCCAGCCACAGATGCAGACAAAACGTCAGGAGAAAATACTAATAGAACATGGCCTCAAAACCTGGGAAACCCACAACAACCTATAGAGTGGAGAGAGTTCTCATCATAAAGATTTTGCCCCAAAATATTTTGGTATGAGTCATAAATAATCTGCCTGAACCGCATGGGAGAAAACAGAAATATAGATACATAAGAACAGTATATAGAATGGCAAATTGCTACTCCCTCTTTGTTAATAGGCTCCAGGCAAAGCATTGTCCTGCTTCCAGGACATTCTAGGAGCCACACTTGGGCCAGCAGCTATTGGCTCCTCTGCAAGCAGCTACCATAGTATCTTCTACTTAGAAAGCACCCTTGAAGCTATTGGCAGGTGGCTCCGTGGTTGTTTGCCTTTGTTGCTGCTGCACAAAGGCAAAGATGCACACTTGATAAAAGGAAGAAGAAGGAATACTGATGTTTATGTTCTTTCTGGCAATGGGAACTTAGGGAGCAAAAATCTACTTTCTCCACAGAATCAGTCTGTGGAGGCTTTAAAAAATCTTGAGTAGAAGCAAGGGGGCTACTTAAATGAGGAACTGAGAATTTTTACATCAGGAACTACATTTGAAGCATATTTTACCTAAAATTTAGGAACTGTTATGTGTTCCCCCACCCCAAAATTGCAGCATGTGTTGGCATATGGGTGTCTGTATTAACCTCCACAGGTGGTTTGTATGTTCGCATACAGGTGAACACGTGTGGCCCCCACCAACTTCAGCTGGCCCCCATAGGATATGTCTAAAATTGTGGGGTGATAGGAGCTCGCCCATTTTTAGTTTCAAGGCAAATTCAACATTCTAAATAATGAACGTAACCACAGTGAAGGAGAGAGAATGCCACAGAAGACAAAGATACAGACACGAGGCCGCCTCTAAGGTCAAAAATAGACTTTTTAGGTTTCTAGTCAGCTTCCCCGCAAGGGGATTTGCTCATGAAAAAAAAGTCAGACGTTTATTCCAAGCAAAGTATTCCATAAGAAAATTTTTTGCAATTAGTCTACACAGTCTACAGTCTGTGGGAAAGTGGGAAAAATAATTGAAAATAATCGAAAATATTTGAAAATTTTAAAATTCCCCAGAAAAGGTATCCAAGAGATCTATTTCATGTAATAAAAGGCTCATGCCTTCAGCAGTACCTTCCTCCCAAGGAGTTAAACTGTGTATAGATTTAAGGCTTTGGAGTGTGTGTGTATGTGTGTATGTACACATGTGTAGGTCAAATGTATCTTAGCATCCCTTAGTAAGTACTGTTGGAGCTTTAGATGTGCTTAATGATGCTTGCAGATTAGTATGAAATATACATAAGGCATTAATTGTGTTAGTAACATTTTAATATGTGTTCTCCACAGGTGGAAATAGAAAAACTCAAGAAAGCAGTAATAACAACCTGAAAGAGCCATAGACTGCGGGATTTTTTTATTGTGCCAGGAGTTCAGAGTCCAAAAATGAATGAACTTGTATTTTTACTTCAAACCAACTAATTGTTTCATTCCATTTTTTTAAAAAAAAGAGAATAAATGAATCTTATATTCAGTGACTTAAGAGAAGAAGATGGATAATTTTTGTTTGCTTGTTCGTTTATTTGTTGCCAATAATAGAAGAGGCCTTATTTCTTACTGTGCTGGAAGAGCAGACCTTTATTTTCTTGGTTTGCTTGAAATACTACTGAATCTGTATGTAAAAAAAAACAAGAGAGAAGAGGGGTTCTAAATAGATTTTTATTGAATATCTATAGTCTAATTTTTAAGACATCTGTGCTACAAGTAAGGCAATATATCTGTGCAAAGTAATCTGTGAAATAGTCTGTAGGGTGGCACATAGTGTAGCCCTGTAGTTACTATAGTCACTACTTTTCCCACCATGCTAAAGGGAATATGATGTCTCTTCCTATCCAGGATTATACACTTGTGCCTGTCAGCAGTGACGGTATTAATAATATATTGTTTTGTAGTCCAGGATGATCATGGGAGTTTATTCTTACTATGAAGCAGTTGAGTCACCAGTCACAAGCTATACAATGTATAGATATTTCCTTGAGAAGAGGATTTTGCCAGTTGCAGTATAGGGTTCATAAAAGGGATTTATGTTGAACCACAAAAAGTCATAGCAACATAATTATAGCCACAAGAAATCTAGACAGCAGACTTGAACTAACCTTGTCCCCACATACTGCAAAACGTGGCATGTTACTATAGATCAGAGATCCTCCAGCTATTTTGTACTTTAACTCCCATAAGCCTCTGCCAGCAGGGCATTGATGATGATTTCTCAGAGTTGAAGTTCAAAATGTCTGGAGAACCTAGGTTGATAATCACTACTATGGATGCTATATTTTGGTGTTTTCACAAATTTTAATATAGCACTAAAGTTATCTTGCAGGTTTCACTTTTTAGCACTAATTATATTATTGTTAATGACAATGAAATGCTAAGAGCTGCTAAACTTTTAACTAAATGCAATCTTCAAATAAGGGTGTATCATCCACAGGACTGTCCCAAATAGATTGATAAATAAATATTCAACACTATATGCACAATAGTACTGCAACATGGTCTGAAAATTAAAATAAGTAGATTTTGTTTAAACAGTAGACTTCTCCTGCATTTCGTCCATTTCATTCATTCCACTTTCTCCTCAGTTTTTTTCATGTGATGGAGAGAAGCTGAAAATATACAGCATAGTGGAACACCATGCTGCAGCAGAAACTAGAAATACAAACCCATCTTCTCTCTCTTGTTCATTCTGCGTTACTACCCTGAAAGCTTATTTTCAGAGCTATTTTTAGAGTAGCCAAATGATAACAGAACTAAAAAATGAACTGTAGCATTGTCAGTGAGAAGCTTTAATCCTAATCATCTGCTTTTTAAAAATACTCAGATGGTATTAGTCTTTTGTCTCAGGGTTAAATTATAGGCTATGTTAAATATGTGGTGTGCAATTTAAAGTTATTAGCTTATTTACTCATGAGTAGCTATGCTAAGGGACTCAAATCACCCCACTAGCCAGTCTTCCCCTCCACCCTTCCCTCCACTCTAGGGTAGATGGGCTAAGCAAAGGGAGGACCTCATTGCTGCCCTTAGAGATTTTATCCTTTTGGGAACCCTGGGAAAAGGGGCAAATTTAGGGTTTCAAAACAGGCTAAGGGGAAAGTTTTACTCCTCCCTAGGTATGCTGAGAGTAAAAAAAGACAGTAACTTTAAGCTGCAGGCTAGACATTTTTTGCAGTGTGTAGTTTAACCCATGGGCTGATGAAAAAATCAACAAATGGTGCTTTTGTGCGAATGATCTACATTTTTATTTGCAGATATATCAGTCATGGATGAGTGCTTTAAAATAGGGAATGAAAACAGGTTGTATGAGGTCATGATACCTGGCTACTTACTATATTGGTGCATAACTAATGAAAACCTCTAATGAATCAAATGGTTAACCGCTGACTTTTGTTGCCAATTTAGACTTTTAATAAGCTGAATAATAATTAATGTATCTCAGAATATTATTGCTTAGAGCCATCACTCTTCTAAATCAGATGCTAATTTGTAATTGTCAATGGCCTCCTGGAAAAAGTCAAGGAGAAGGAAGAGGAACAATCGCTGCTTTTCTGTACACAGGGTGGGGAGAGAAAGGGAAAGTAGGTACAAGCCATGCTTTTACAGGTGCCACTTGAGTACCTTATGTGTAGTGCTGCTTTTCCCCCAGTCCACATACTGCAGGGAAACAAGTCTTTCCTTCCTGCAAGCGGTTTCTCTGTGGTAGGGGGGCACCATTTCTTTTCCTTCTGGTGGGCAGCAACACCAAAGTGCTCCAGGTGGCTCCTGCAAAAATACAGCGCAAGATAGAAGCAACTCTCTTTTATTTATTCATTATCAAGAAAGAAAGAATGCATTCCTTTCTTGAGTTGAACATGGGTGAGACCTGTCTGTGCTCATGCTACCTACTGGGGGAAAAAAGGTTCAGAAATGGGGAAGGAAAATAAATTTCCATAAAGGATAGGGAAGAATAACTAGAGCAGGCTTTTCTCCTTTGCTGTTACTTCCTGTAAAAGACCCAACTTGAAGCAGTTCCCTAGGAAGGAAAAGATAAATGCTCTTCCCCACTCATGCACAAGTTGGGCTTTGTAAGATAGCCATCAGCAGCACCCCCTTCCTTCCTGCTGAAGAAACTGAACAGCAGGGGAAAGGAGACTGTCCTGCTCCCTCCATGAATCAAAAATGGGTGCTTCTTCTTTTGTAAAAGCAGTAGTGAGCTGCTCCTGGCACTTGCTTTCTTTCCCAGAAGCTGAGCCTTAGCTGGAAGTGTGGATCCTTATCAGGTTGGAAGGAACTAAAGCAGATCTATTGAACCAATTTATTAATTGTTCAGCTGCATCACAAATGAAAAAAAAATTAGGCTTAGTATGTACTATCTGAAATGAATAAACAATGAAAGAGCTCTTCTTCTTGGATACCAACTTACTGAAATTCAGCTCTGATTATGCAAAATAAGAACAGAGCCTAATGAAAGGTTATTCCTTTTATATGCTTTTCACTGTAATCCAAAAAAGTGTAAGGAAATTGTATTAATGATAGATTGCTATATAACAGTTTTGTCTGCCTTGAAGCTTGTAGCAGATGAATAGAACAAGACAATCAAATCAGAAGTGTTAATTAAATGGCCTTTTTTTGCTGTAGCAATAAATTACCAAGTGCAATGATGATTTAATTTAAAAAATCTTCTGTAAGTTGCTACTCTTGAGTGTTTTTAGCAACAGAGGTCTCCCTTAACTGGACATCTATCTTAATATTGTGATATTGGAGAGGGTATGCAGACATTCCAAAGAATACAAGTTATTTCAAGCAGTATGCTTCATTGACTTGTTTACGGGTGCTGTAAAATCATGCATGCTGTCAAAATTCCATAAATAAAGTTGTATTCTATTGCTATATTGGTGTATGTTTGTTTGGAAGAATTCAGACCACTTAAATGTTATTCAGTTGGATATACCAGAGAATAAATGTAGTACTTTTAAAAAATCTATACTGCAAAAAAAAACAATTTGCATATACACAATTTAAGGATGTCTTTACCACTACTTATACTGATATCTGTAGTAAGATCGTGAGCCAGCGGTGTGTTGTGGTGTGAGCCCTGAACTATGACCCAGGAGACCAGGATTCATTTCCCTGCTTGACCATGGAAACCCACTGGGTAGCCTTGGGTGTGTCAGACAGTCTGAGCCCCAGAAAACCCCATGATAGGTTCACATTATGGCTGCCATAAGGAATGATGTGAAGGCACACAACAGTAACAATTGCATAGGATTGTAATGTTGAACATGTGTTCTGCCAATCTGGAAAGGTGGAGGCATCAAATAACTTGGAAGTTGTCATTTTCAAGAATCTTGATCATGCAGTGAAAGACAGCCCTGAGTTTTTAGAAGCCAGGATGATAGAACAAATGTGGGAGTAATCAAAATTTAAAATGTAATGAGCAGGCAAGAATACAATGGCTGAAATAAACATTTTGCCAGAGTTCTTTTTTTCATTTTCATTATAGTATGCAAAATAGTACCAAAAATACTTAACTGATTTTCAAGCAGATATGCTTGGAATGATTACATCCCAGGGATAAACAGTGTTGTGAAAAAGCGTTACAACTACAAACATATTTAATAGGAGTTGTGATGACTGTAGATCAGTTGTGGAATGACAGCCTAGTCAGTAAATAATGCAGTATTGGAACATTTGTGTTTATTTGCCCTTAAGAGATGGACTGTCATTTCTTAAATTTCATATGCAATTCAAACAAATTTATGAAATAAATAGGACAAATTGAAAAAAACAACTGGTAAAAAGTATCATAACTTCTAAGACAGAGCTTTCCAAACTTTTCATGTTGGTGACACACTTTTTAGACATGCATCATTTCATGACACAGTAATTTAGTAAATAATTCAGTAAGTGGAGGCAGCTCCTCCACCCAAGCCTGGCCTGCCACTGCCCTCACCAGAGTCTTCCTCAGCCCAGGGCAACAGTGGAAGAGGCAGCCCCTCCATCCAGGCCTGGCCTGCCACCATCACCTCTGCCCTCACTGCATTCTTCCTTGGCCCAAGCAGCAGTGGGGGAGAGGCAGCCCCTCCATCCATTATGTTTGCGCAACACACCTACACACTGCGCAACACACCTACACACTGCAGGCTACACAGTTTGGAAAGCTCTGCTCTAAGGTTGATTTGCAAGATTGTTTCTGTTCATTTTTTTAATTTATTATTTGTTTGTTTGTTTGTTTGTTTGTATCCTGTCTCTCCATATTGATCGAGGCGGCGAACAACTTACAAATAGCATGTATTTCTATACATGCCTCCAACAAGCTGGGTACTCATTTTACTGACCTGCGGAAGGATGGAAGGCTGAGTCAACCTTGGAGCCCAGCAGGATCGAACTCACAACCTTGTGGCTTGCAGTACTGGCATTTAACCACTGCGCCACCAGGGCACATTCCCTGCTCTTTGTTTGCTCTTTGATAAATGTTCCATTTCCAGTTTTTGTAAGGTTCTTTCAAAATGTTGAATTTGTCTAATCAAACCTAGTGGTAGAAATGATCTTCTTTCCAGTTAGCTTTATGTGTTTGTTTTTTCAAATAGGTAAGAACCAAAAAATGAGCACTGCTGACATCTTATATGGTCCTGTCTTTATAGACCAAGGATGAGCAGTCTGTTTGGGACCTGGAGAGTTCCAAGGCAGATCACTGTCCCCCAAATCCTCATACACTTCTTCATGGTCTTAAGAGGCTGGCTCAAAAGCAAGGCAACAACTTTCAGCCTTATGTCCAGTTTAAATATGCAGCTGGGTCTTAGCACTGCTTTGGCTGAAGATGGGTTTGGTCTCTAATTACTATGATATATTTTTGTTTGAGAATATGGTTGATCATTTTGAGACTGAAACAGTGAGAAATCTGTTTATTTGAAAAACTGGAAATCTGTAGTTACGAGCACCATTCCAGTGTTAGTAGATACTGTGTTTAGTTCATTGCTGTTGTGTTCCTTCCAGTTTTTCCTGAGTTACAGTGTTTTTACGGTGTTCCTAAGGCAAACCTATCACAGAGTTTTCTGGGGCAGAAGTGTGTAATGCATCCAAGATCATGCAGTGGGTTTCTATGGCTGAGTGAGGATTTGAACACTGGTCTCCAGGGTTGTAGTTCATTGCTCAAACCACTACTCCACACTGGCACTCTGCCTTTAATTCAGATGCTGCTTTTCACTAGCCAACCCAATGGGAAATTCTTCAGAACACATCCTATTTTAATTTTTTATATCCGTTTCAACTAATTTATCTAAACTTCTTAGGCAAATATTTATCTGCAAATGCTCAAGTTCACAAAGTCTGGGCCATGCTGGAAGACACCCAGCTCTGACACAAGCATTTAAAATGTAGGCCAGATTTTTATTTTTCCATTTAGAGGTTCCTTCAGCATTTGTCTACTCAAAGGTGAGCACTTGCTACGACATATGACAAAGTGGGTTTATATAGCAATAGCATCTGTATTTCTATACTGCTTATCAGCTAAGTGCTCTCTAAGCAGTTTACAATGTATTTTAGCAAATTGCCCCCAACAAGCTGGACGCTCATTTTACCAACCTGCGGAAGGATGGAAGGCTGAGTCAACCTGGAACCCGTGGCGGCAGTACTGGCGTTTAACCACTGCACCACCTTGAAATTTCATGTGAGAGTTAAAACCAGTTAGTCTTAAAGGTTCTGCCATATTTCTCTCTTCTTTCTTCCACTTCCTCCTTTTTATGATGCAGGAGACTAAGGCCATTTCCGCACTACACTGTTAAAGTGCTCTTATTCCACTTTCAACATCCTATGGAATCCTGGGGTTTGCAGTTTAGGGAGGGGAATTCTCAGCCAGAGAGCTATTGGACCTCAGTAAACTACAACACCCAGAATTCTACAAGATGTTGAAAGTGGAATAATAGCACTAACAGTGTAGTGCAGAAATGGCCTAATTCTATTTCTTTGAAAAGAAAGTTGCATCCTTCGCAGGGGTTTTTCCACAAAGCAGCTTTCAGAGAGAATAAAGAAAAAGCTTAGAGGTGTTACAGCTATCCACTTAAGTGTGTGTGGCTGTGGTAAGAACTACCTGCCACACTAAGTTGGCTGGAGGGACATGAGCACTCCTAGCAAATATGAAAAGTGTGTGTATGCATTAAGAATAGAAAGAATATTCAAAGATACAATCAAACAAGGGGCTTCTCTTGTGTTCAGATTCACAGTGAAAAGCCTCCTGAAATCCTTTTTTGTTTTTGTTTTCTTCTGCCAAAACTTTGAACAGACTAGAAACCAATCCCCACCCAAACCCAAATATTTTCATTTTGGATCTCTGGAATGCTCCTTATTCAAAGGCATCTTTCTTTTCCTTTCAACTCAAGATTATTGTATCCAAATTTTTATCTTGATTAATAGTTAATTTCTCACTGACTTCTAATTTTTGTGTCTTTTTCTCTATAGACCTCATTCTTCCATTCATCTGTCTCATCTTAGTATTTATTGGAGTCAAAGAAAGTCTTACATCCTTAAGTTCAACTTTTAAATCCTGTTTGATATCTTCCTTATTTGGCTCACATCAGCTGTCATTTGATTTACCTCTTCCCTCATTTGCCTTTTCTCTTACATTTGATTTGATTTTCTTATTTATTCAACTGATGTTCTTTGTGCCTGAGCTGCCTGTATCTACTTTCTAGATTGCATTTTGATAGCTGTCAAATTGAATTAAGCTGTTGTTCTCCCCCTCATCACTAGATGTTAGTGCACTTCAGCAATTGGTACTGTCATGACTCAGCTTCCCCAGGTGAACAGCAGCCTCGAAGGATGATGTGCAGAAGCTAATCAGGCTGAGATGACAGCCAGCTGGCTCCAGCCTTCTTAAGGAAGGCACAGGACAGCAACTCAGTGCCAGAAATAACTTGTGTGTTGCTGGTTCTTGTTTTGTGGGCTCTGGATTGCCTGCCTGGATTTTCTGACCCCAGACAATCTGACTGTGTTCCCTGCTGGATTTCTGAACCTTTGGATTGTTTTTGGACTGTGAAGAGCCAAGCTGTACTGATTGGTAGTGTCTCTGTTTGACTGTGAATGGCCTCCTGCTGACTCTGCATTCTGTTGCCTGGCATGGACAGCTGGCATCTGTGATGGGTACCTTCTAGCCAGCTGTTAGTTCATGCAGGTGAAAATTTGTTCATTTGGAGTTCAGAATGGGATCACTTCCTGTTATTGCCACAGGGACCTTGAATCTTATTTTCTAGATAGGTTCCTCCAGTTAGTACTTGATTAAAATTTTAATTTCTACATAATTTCAATCTAATTGAGAGAACAATGTCTCTTTAAAATTGCCCATGTACAAACAGCTTCTCTTTCTCTTTAACTCAGTCCTAGTATGCTGATCATATTTATTACTCATGTCAATCTTGCAGAAGTATAGATGATGAGGTTAATTGTAGCCATCCTCTAAGGGGCTTGCTTAATTGTCAAATCTGTACTCTGGAGGTTAAGAAAGTTAGATATTCAGCGTTAGGACTGCTTTGCAGCAGCTGTGACACAGAAGGTTTCCACTCAATCTGCACAAACTTCCACAGGCCTCTTCTGTGTCTCCTAGGTGCTTGGACCAGGGATCTGGACTGTTTGGGAGTCCTCTGAGTCTCCTGTACTTGAGAGACAATTCCAGCCAGTTCATCGTGTCTCAAATCAGCTCCTACCACAACCAAACCTTGCTCCTTAGCAGAGCTCTCTAAGGGACAAAGCAACTAGCTGCTATTCCAGCCCAGAAGTTTGGAGCAAGCCTCTTTTATCAGACCAAGCATAGTGCTAGAGAGCCGTCCTGCCTGCCATCATCCTAAATTCATAATTCACTAAAAATATAGACTTAAGTGTTGTTTGTATTAGGTGTAGATTGGATTGAAAAACACTGGCATGACTCTTTTGTTTTCCAGTAACATGCTTCAAAAAAAAAAAAAAAAGAGGTGGCTTTTTCCCAGAGAAAGCATTCATATCTAACCATGCAGGCCTGGTAGCCCAGGGTGTGAAAGTTGAGCAATGCTGTTCAGTAAAACTTCCAATCACATCCATTATCTCTCCTTTTGCTTGTTAGGGAAGAAGATGCTTTGGCTTTATTCTTGAGGTGGCTCAGTGATTGACTTGGACAGGAAGGGAAACAATATTCCAAAGACTCAAGAGGGAAAATGAAAAGGATTTCTTGGATGCTGGAAAATCAGGAGAATTCTCTGAAGCCTCTCATTCTCTCTCCTTCCTCCCCTCCCTCTTTACAGACCCAATTCCTCAAATAGATTTCAGGATTACTCCTGCCCCACAGTCCAGACACATCTTTTTCCAGCCCATGCAACATAGCCATGTAGTGGCCAGAGGGAGACAGAGGGTCAGCCAAGCAAGGGGGATTGTTGCTGGTTATATTCCAAATAGCTGGTGCACTATGATGATGATATCACCCTCTGACCAATATCCTCACCTAGCAGCCCTGCCTTCCCACTGGACATTATGGGGCTGTGGCTGGGTGCAGGGGGTGGGATCTGTGGGCATCTGGATGAGGGTTTCCATAACTGCCTGTCAGAAGAAAATAGGTGATGACAGTGACCATCCTTGCTTGGGCTGCTCCCTTTCTCTGCCCCTGGACACCGCAATGACCATGTGTGTCATGTCTCCCTCCCCACATTCCATTGCCTTTTGCTGGGTGCAAAAAAGGAAGGCAAGTGCACCTGGAATTGCCTCCCCCCTTGCCTTTTGCCCCAGCATGGAGAATGCACACTGAGGCAAAGGAATGGGGCGAGAGACATGAGCATTCCTTCCTTGTCCACATGCGGTGCTCCCCCATCCCATTCTCTTGCTTTTCCCTCAGGGAAAGAAGGCAGGAAAGGGAAGAACTCCTACGCGTGAATACAAAGGAAGCAGAACTAACTGTAATTAAGGCTGACATTACCAAAGGGGCAATGCACCAAGGAAGGCCTTGGATTATTTCACACCTTGGCTGGGGAGGAGATTTCTTCTTTCCTTTGTATTGCCAAGACACATTACTGTTATTCAGTGTGTACTGTTAATGTAAAGGGAAGTGGTTTGGGGCATACCTAACTTTTCCAAACGGATGTGTTTCTATTGTGATAAAGTTCCACACATGGCAATCCATTATTCATTTTACTGTATAGTCTTTATAATGATTTTAATATTATTCCCTCTATGGATAACCTAAAAGAACATTGCAGCAATACAACTAGAACTGATTTGTTAACATTCCATTTAACATATTGCCACTACTGTAGAAGAATTATCTATTTGTGGAGGAGAACTATGCATTCTTTTCAAATTTACAGGTGCATAGTAGATGAGGCAGAGGGTAGCCCAATTCTCATTCCCATCTGATAATTTGGCATAATGGTCATCAGCTCATTATTTTCCAGTAAAGCAGTCTTAATAAAAAATAACAAAGAGACTGTCTCTGTTCTTTTGCTTGGCTTTGTACAGCATTCTAAACAAATACAGTGGGCCTCCATTACAGTTCTCCCTTCACATTCATGAGTTTGACACTCATGGATTTGATTATTTGCAATGTGGCTTGCCTCCCTCAATTGTCCTCTTCCCATTCCCTAGTGCAGAGAGAAGATCTTGTCCCCTGTGCTTTCATCCTCCCCCTCACCCCATGCAAGCTATCCCATCTCAGGCAAGTGGGAGAGTGAGGTGGGGGGGGTGATCTCATCCCCTGCACTCTGCTCCCCACTGCTGTGGGCACAATCGCCCCTGGGACAGGTGGGAAAGGGAAGTGGGGGGGGCGTTCTTGTCCCCTGCGCTTTCCTGGGCATAGCACCCAGGGATGGGGGAGTGCTCACTAGAGGGAATTATTTGCATTTTTTGGACTTTCACAGGGGTTCTGTGCACCTATCCCCTGTGAATGTGGAGGGCCTACTGTATTGTTAATTTTTCCAGCTATCAGAATTACATTTGCAGTTCTAAATGCACTTAAATGGAAGTAAGTTGACCTGAATTCAGTAGGGCACAATTGGACAGACATAGGTATAGTGTTGCATCATTCCTTTATTATTTGTTAATTTGGACTGTCCTTCTGTTTATTTGATTGGGGTTTGGATGCTTTGAAATCATGGTTCAAAAGTTGAAATTATCAGTACAGTCAACCCCCCATTTTTCCAGGGGTTAGGGGTGCAAGAGTCTCATGAAAGTAGAAAAATTTAATATCATAAGTCCCACAAACCATATTCAGCACAGATGAAAAAGTATTTGTACAGGTGGGGTGGCTGAACCAGGCCATGCATGCATTTCCTCAGTGGCTTACTCAATCACTTACTTATACTGGTGGGAGGGGATGGGACTGAGGGAGTAGGAGGAGTGAGAAAGAGGACATCCATTCCATTCTCTTCCCGCTTGCGCAAATGAGCAAGTGAGGAAATGTGTGTGTGCACCCTCCTTCCTTCCCACCTCCGTGAGTGAGCAAAGGTGCCCTTCTCCAGTCCCATTCCCTTTCCACCCTCGCCCATGCACATGAGCCACTGAGCAAATGCATGCACACACCTTCATCTTGTCCTTCCCCCTTCCCATCCCACTCATGCTAGTGAATGAATGTGCACACTGTTCTTCCGCCTGTCCCCTCCCCTCCATTCTGTCGCCCCCCAGCAAGTGAGCAAATGCATACACACACCCTCCTCCTGTCCATCCTCTTTCCCCCAGTAATCTGCAGTTAATCAGCTCCATGAATGCATAAACCACAAATGTTGAGAGCCACCTATAATTTAGTTATCTTTAAGTGAAATGTGGTGGTTCTTGTATTGTTTTTTAAATTCATTTTTTCTGTAGCCCATGTTGAGTGTACTTCCAGATCCAGAATCTGGATATTTGTATTTTTCAAATGACTAAATAAATATTCCCCCAACCAAGAATGAACATACTCCCACCAGTAATTTGCCTGTGAATGAATGACTAAAAGAGGTCAGTCAGCAACTGACAATATTGCAGGAAGGCAATGGATGGCAACTTAAAGATGCTTCTCCATGCCAGCCTTTAAAGTACACAGGAAAACAGGGCACTAGTCAGGCCTTCTGACCCAGTATTTTCAACACTGACAGGCAGCAGCTTTCCAGAGTTTCAGGCAGAATTGTCCCCCAAGTCTACTGGAAGATACTAGGGGACTGAACCTGGGATCTTCAGCATGCAAAGCCCTAAGCACTTTGTGCCAAAGCACACAGAGACATGATTCCCCCCCCCCGCCCCCATAACCTATCACATGGCTGTATGCTTCCTACAAGGGGGAAGGATGGTAATAAGACCGGGAGGGCCAAGCTATCTCTGTCGACTCTAACACACATAGTATGGTGGCATAAGTTTCAACATACTGAATATAAACAATCATCTACTTGTTCTGAGATAAAATGTATGCTGAAATACTTTCAGATTCTTCAGTCCATTCACTTGACTTCACAGTACAAACGAAGGTCTGAATATGTTAATCTTACTTTTAGTGCAGGTAACAGGCAAACTGTGAGACTAACAAAATTATGTAATACGTGTGTTGACCTAACAGGTGGTGTGAAAGAAATTTCCTGTGTCAGATTTAACTGGCCAATAGGAAAGTAGCTGCCATACCTTGTTATGGGTTTTCTGGGCTTTGAGGCCACATTCTATTAGTATTTTCTCCTGACATTTCACCTGCATCTGTGGCTGGCATCTTCAGAGGATCCTCTGAAGATACCAGCCACAGATACAGGCAAAACATCAGGAGAAAATAGTAATAGAACATGGCCTTATAGCCCGGAAAACCCACAACAACCTATGGATTCTGGCTGTGAAAGCCTTCGACTTTACAGCTGCCATACCATTTGGAATAACTGTGAACAGGCTCTTGGTAACATCTGGAGAACAGAGCAACTGGCCTTTTCCCTTATCAGACTCATGGGAGATATAAAATCAGAACTGTATTCGTTCTTGTGTTCTGACTCTCTTATATAAGTCTGTAGGTTCTTAATTAAACCCATAAACCTAAATAGATCGGTCGGCTGTCCATTTTAGGAAATAGCACCTTTGATGTAAAATCCGCTTCACAACTGCTTTCCACAATCTGAGTCTGATAGAGAGCTGCCCTCTAGGGTGGAAAATAGAAAGGTTGTGTGGCTTGGTTATCTCTTTCATTTACACAAAATGTTACCGTCATTTAAATTGGCTGTGAAGCTCCTAGGGCATCAATATTTCCAACTGAATAAGTATACCACAT
This sequence comes from Ctenosaura bakeri, assembly GCA_948474755.1. Lineage (NCBI taxonomy): Eukaryota > Metazoa > Chordata > Lepidosauria > Squamata > Iguanidae > Ctenosaura > Ctenosaura bakeri. The sequence continues at coordinate 811,461 of CAOLHI010001654.1, forward strand.
AAGCAAAACCCTGATTTGTCCTAGCTGTGCACAGTGTGAGTGCTGATAATAAGATTTTGTTCTAATTAATGACTTCCAATTTTCTTAGTTGTTACAAAACAGGATCTTTCATGCATAAACATAACTGTAGCAGAATTATGCCATCTTAACTGGAAACTGCAAATCTGGACAGAGAAATTACACTGTTAATCATGTAGAAATTTTCATTCTATATATTGCCAACAGCACAAAGATCACAACGTTAACTGTGGGGCATCTATAACACCATATTAGTACACTGAACTGTGGCTGCCTGACAACATGTAGTCTTTCATGGAGATGGCTGATTTGGTATAAAGCAGAAATGTTGGAGCATTATTACAATTTTTCTCCATCTGCTTTTAAACTCTTTCACATGCAGGTAAGACTTCAATTCTAGCAGTGATGTATTTAAGTCTTTTACTCCAAGTCTCAAGTTCTTGCAAGATACTTTCAAGTCATTTCTTCAGTCTAGGAGCCAGTTTCTTAGGTGAGAAGGAGGAGCCTTCTTACTTCCCATTGCTGAAGTTTCAAAAGCTTTAGAAAGAAGGATCTTTCCCTGGGTTCTGGGGGCAAGTCTAGTAGACCATTAGGAAAAGTTTCAGAAGGCTCCTTTGATATGCACCAGGGACAGGCTGCCGAGCAGACCTCTATCCCACCTCAAGCCTGTTGCCTAACATGTTTGCTGTTCCCCTTCAAGAAATGGCCCAAGCTTTCGGCTTGAGACAGATCATCACATGACCAGTAGGCAAAAAGAGATGGAAATGTTGTTCAAAGCTGTAAGGTTTCTGGATGAATGTGTTGTGTTATTGAATCAAGGGCAACACGTCAGTCACTAAAAATATACAAGTCATGAGTCAAGTTGTGTGTCATTAATTGCTGAGTTCGAGTCAAGCCACTTGGGTGCAACTTCACTCCAAGTCAATTGAATATGGAACATTTGGTCCATCAGGCAAGATTGATTTTCTTGGAAAATATCTGTCTTGTCACTTTATAACTCCCATCCTTTCCCCCAAAACTGAGACTCAAGGTGGCTCAGCTCTGTGACTAAAGTGTGTCTGAGGGCTTAGACAGACACATACAGCTGGAAGTCTTATAAAAATCTGTACTGTATACTGTATCATTACCTAAGCTGCTCTTGTGTCCCAGACAGGCTGGGAAGATGGCATGGCCCTTGGGTTGCTATGATGCCAGGTCTGGATTTGACCTTCTCTTGCTACTGCTGCTTCTCCTGCCTCTTGCTACCATCCACCCACACACAATGGAGAATAAGAGAAAGAGCTGCCAAGTCAGTAGGTGCCGCTGGAGACAGCTCTTCCTCCTCCTGAGCATCAGCCATGCCTGTGATCCAGAGAGTGTGGATGAGTAAGCAAGCAGCAATGGGAGAGGAGAAGCCTCCACATGTTAAATAACTCCCTGAGATGCACAGAGCCAGCAGACAGAGTGAGGAGGCAGCAGGGCTGAAGTATTTCACAGCAGAGCCAATGTTATGCAATCAAATGCTGACCGTATGCTTCTAACATTGTTTTAAAGGAGATAAGAAAAACAGTCCTCCTGATTGTCTGAGTAGGACTTTAGGGGCAAGAGGTGTCATGTATAAATCCTGTAACACAATCACTTCTTCAAGTAGTACACAGCACCATTATTTACACTGCCAGGCTTATTAAGGCAATGATGTACTCCTGGCAACACAGACATTGAGTCATGTGGCTGGAAAAGGGAAATATAAACAAAACCCCATATTATGCTAGCATGGGGAATCCAGTGCATGAACTGCAGATGGCATAATGTGATTCTGAATAACTCACTCATTGTTTGTAGGAAATGAAGACAGTTAACATCCATCAGTGGTGGGTCTTATGATGATAAGAGAGATATTTGAAAGTGCATTCCATAGCAGCTTCCTTCAGGGCTTCCACCACTGACACATGCCATCAATAGCGTTCTGGTGCATTCTGAGGTTTTTATTCTGTTTACTGTCTTGTTGCTTGGTGAATACACTGTATTCTATTTTCCCATATTTTTATTAAAACATGTCAAACATACACTAAGTGATAGCTCTTGTAGGAACAGATGATGCCAACAGAATGGCTGAGCAAGGCTTTAAAATACTGTTAGCTACAGGTGAAGAACCTGGTGCTCTCCAGATGCTACTAGATTACAGGAAGACTGTTCATGCCTGACCAATGGCCATTGCTAGGACTGGCAGAAGTTGGGGTCCAAAATATCTAGAAAGCACCAAATGGCCTACCTCTGTTGAAGCCCAAATCTACTATCTGTACATTAACCTCATTAGGTCTAGTCCTGTGCTCTTGAGACAGCATCAGAAAACAAACATATTCCTTTTTTTCTGTGTGACACCATGCTATTGTGTCCTGCCTCAAATGAGAAAAGTGGGATATAAATTAAATATTAAATACACAGATAAATCTATGCAGTTGTGAAGAGCACCAAATGAGACTTGAGTCACTTGACATATATCTTCCATTAGCAAGCTTCACAGTACAGAAAACTAGTCCTGATCATTTAAAAATCTTTTCTGGCAACCACTTTGCCCCACCTATATAACTTCATGCCCAGACTGAGCCCCAAACTTAAAATGAATGGTGAGCATTTGTTATCAATTTTCTATCTCTGAGATTTATGTTTGGAACAAGAACAGGGTATAAGAAAGTCAGTCTTCACCCTTTCTGGACCAGTGGGCACATTTGAAAGGTTTGGCAAATGTCGGGTTCCTGTACCAGAATGGCTGACCAGGAGTTTTCTGTCTGTTTAAAAAATGGATGAATGGCTGGTCACAAAACATCAGTTTCACAAACCGATGAGGCTCAGATACAAGCAACAAGACCAAGAACCTGAAAAGTGGGATCTAAGTATCAAACAAGCTAATCCTTTGAACCCGCAGTTGTCTGCCCAACAGAAGTTCATTTGATGCCAGAGCACAGAATACAATCACTCATTTATTTATTCAGGATTACCCCCACCTTAGTCACACACACTCTCTTTTACTCACTCACTCACACACAAATACAACACATGGAGAGACCCATCCTTCCTCACTTTCTTCTGACTTTGTTTGGATGTATTTGAATCTCTGTGGCCCCCAGAAGAATAAAAATGGCAGGCAGCTGGAGGTAAACGTCATTATGAAGCATTTCAGTATATATATATTTTTTAAAGACCACAAGTATCATCAAGACACACTGAGGGTAAGGGGGAGGTGGTGCCCATCAACACTATATACAGGCTACCTCCAGTGTAAAAAGTCCAAGCAAGTTTACAAGGATCTCTTGAGGAAAGAAGGAGGAGGAGATTCCTGGTGTCATTTGGTAAAATGTCATTCTGTGGACAAAAAATAATCCAGTTTCTGGCAGGTACTCAAATGAATTCTGTTAGCATGTAAGTGATAGGCAAAGGTGTGTATAAAATGTTCAGCTATCCTGTTCATTGCAAGATCATATGGGGCCCACTACATACTCTCTTCCCAGATGAAAACCAGGACTAATGTGGCCAAGCAACTGCAAAAGTGACCAAGGACAAAGAGCACACAAGTTAAGAGAAGCTGCCACAGTTTGCGCTTGTTAGGCAGCATTCAATCTCCTTGCCTCCTCTCCCCTCTGCTGAGTCAATTGAACACAAAGTACTTTACTTTGAACCCAGCTTGCAACAACTGAATTAAACTGAGGATGGAGGGGGAAAGTGGGAGGAGAGAGAAACTAGGGCATTTTAAAAGCAACTGTAAAGTGGAAAAACAAAGTATTAAATGGGACTGTTCTTGCCCAGTTGGGACAATTGGAGAGTATGCCACTGTATATGCTAGGTGCCTTTAGCTCTATGAGCTCTCATTCAAAATTCATCCAATTGAGTCTTTGGGAGTCTTGTCCTTGGTGTGTGTTCAGCAGCTTAGGGGGCATCAGAATATTTAATAGTTTTTCCATGAGGGCCAAATGTTGGATAGGCTTGTCAGCTGCTGTTTGAAATTGCAAAATCGCCAGAGATGGATGTGGCAATGGACTACCTCCAAAGTGTACCTGCTATCAGTGTGTATGTTAATACACTTTGCCTCTGCTAGGTAACAGGCTCTGATCAAGGCATAAAATTCAGCTGCTTGTGCTCTCCATGATCTTGGAGTAGCTGCCGCCTCTAATACCTCCAACTTAGGCCCTTTTCGCACGGGCCTTTGCTCGCGCGACAGCCCCGTGAGCCTCGCGGGAGTGGGAGCGTCGCTCCGCACGACGCACTCCCACTTCCGCCCGGCTCATGGGGCTGAAGCGGCGCAAGCGCGGGTTTTTTGATTTTCGCGTCCAAGCGAAAATCACCCCGCGCTCGCGCAACGCTCCCGGTGCCCACCCGCACTTACCTTTCGTGCGGAGCCTCCGGGAGCCGGCCGGGTCGCGCTTCCTTCCCTCCGCCCCTGCGGAAGGAAGGAGCGGGGTGGGGAGGTAGCGCGACGGACGAGACGCCCGCTTCGCGCGCGCGTGGGGGCGACGCAACGCTGCCCGCTTCGCGCGCGCGGGGGAGAAATCCGGCGTGCGCGGGGGGGAGGAATCCGGCGCGCACGGGGGGGAGGAATCCGGCGCGATGCCGCCCGCTTCACGCGCGCGCGCGGGTTGGGAATCCGACACGAGGTCTCCCGCTTCGCACGGGGGGGAGGGCGGCTTGCGCAGCAAGCCTCCTTCGGTGCCGCTTCCCCGCTGGTTCCTTCGCCTGCGGAAGGAAGGAGGGGGAAGCGGCAGCCTCCCGGATGAGCCTTCTTGCGCTTGCCGGCCTCCCCCACTTGCGCTAGAAGCCTCAGTGCGGAAAGGGCCTTTGTCACAACTGCATGTTACTCTCTTATGTTCAAAGTAGTAGGAACTTCTATCTGTGCAGAGATTCCAGTCCACATTTTGGATTGGGTCCTCTGTGGGGTCCTCTCTTACTGACGTCACAGAGTCCAATGGTTCCAGAGAGTTATGGGAGTCTAGGGGCACTGACAGGTCTGGCAGGAGGGTGGCTGGGTTAAGTGTTGGAAAGTAAGGTATTGTTGGAAAGTAAGGTCGGGATCAGCCAGAAGTTCTGCTTCCAATTGCTGTTATTGGTGTACTAAGAAAACCTGTTTATCAACTTTCATTAATATAGCAATCCTTAATAAATAAATCCTTTCCTTAATAAGACAATCGGTTAATGGGAAGTCCAGACGATAGTCCCAGAGTGAGAGTTTTGCTGCCATGAGCATATAAGTACAAGTAATTCCCTGGGCTATTTTTGAGAGTAAAAGGCAATAGGATAATGACTAGGTCCCAATTTCAGCATGAGTACGCCACTGGCCACCCCTAGTCATTCAAGAATGAACAAATGGAACATCCTGTTATATTTTGGAGGGCTTAAAGATTTCATGGGGACCAGAGACAAAGGACAGTAAATCATGGGAAACAAAATTTCAAATCCATTAACGGCATAAAAGTAACTTCCATTGAGACCCAGGCTAACTCTGCTCATGCAGGGCTGACTGTCCCTTTCTTAGGCAGAGAATACTGAGTTTCTCAAGAAGTCTCTGTACTGTTACATCTGGGAGAACAGACATACAAGGGGAGATGGCAAATAGGTGAGTTTTTCCCTTAGAGTAATAATGGCTTTTGCTAACAATTTCAGAAATTACATCTGGGGTTATATTCTAAGATATTTAAATTGAACATTTAAGATTTAAATTCTGCACTTGCCTGGAAGGTACAGGCTTGAGATTTCAAGGACAGCTGAAAGATTCCTTTGCATAGTTCCCTTGCAAAGTTTTTTCATACACAATTCTGGGTTTTTTTAGTTTTACAAGGTGTCACAGCCTTCTCTGCCAAAGTGTTGATATCTCACTGGAAAACCCTGTTCTGAGGTCTACAATTTTGATATTAAAATATGATTCAATATGCCTGAGAGGTCACCGGATGGGCACATAGACAGCAATGGTCAAAGATAGAAAACCAGGTCAGGCCAGTAAAATCCCCAGTCATGTAGCCCCAGGAGACCTCAAGATGTGTAAACCCACAATAAACAAAGGGTCCTCAGCCCCTGAGAAGACGACTTGAGGGGATTAGCATGTTTGCCCCAAGTTGAGCAAATATTCCATCGGGCGAGGACCATTTACATGAAGTTACACCACAAACTAACACAGCCGAAGATCCTGAGACTTTGGCAACACCTTGCAATCCCATCACACAAAGGAAATTACCATGGTGGAGCTTCGTTATCACTCCAACACCCATTGTTCTCCCCGGGAAAGGATTAGTCCTTAGGTGCTTTTCCCCCTACAAATAGTCCCAGTTTTTGAGTGGTTCTTTGGATCACTTCTGGTCATCCCAGCAGATCGTTATTCCATCCGTTGAGTGATCCCCTCAGCCCTCTCTGTGCTGATCCCCACTTCTTCACTGTTTTTCCCAGACCAAGGACTTCAGGAAAAAGGTGCAGTATTACCCCAGCTGCTGCAACCCCCCCAATACTCCCCTATCCAATTTCTTCTCTTTTGTTTCTTAATAGTTCTTGGGTGTTTGTGTGTGTGTGTGATTGCATTGGTGCGTGAGACCTGCATTCTATAAAATCATTTATTGGACATTCTTGTTTGGTTTTTGGCTTGTCCTGATCCTGTAAAAACTGGGTAAAAAGACCCCGCTAGGTTACCCTGCCTCTTGCATTGCTATAGCTTCCATTCCCCATCACGTGGAGCATATTGAGGTGTCCCTCAAGGGACCCCAGAAATCAGGGTAACAGTGTGCTGGTGTATCATCAAACTACAAAGCCCAGGATTCCATAAGGAAAGAAAATATGCAAAGAAAATCCAGTTTTGACCTGGATTATCTCTCCACTGTAGTATGTGGCCCTGTTTACACAGGCAGGAAAATGTGGGATTCATCCACATTTTCCTGCCTGTGTACAAAGGCCATTCATGACATTTTCAATCTGGGGAAAAATGCTGAGGCAAAATTAGGACAAATGTCCTGGCCAGATTTCTTCAGAAGGAGGTTTGCCTTTGCCTAGGCTTTTGCTAAGGCTAAGAGAGTATGTCTTACCCAAGATTATCCTTCTTTCCCTTGCTGTTTAAACCCTTTTTAAAAAAAGGATTTGAAAGATTTGAGATTCGTGAGATTCATGGATTCCCTGAACCTTTCAGGGATTCGGATCTGGATTCAAATTCAGAAAATTCTGGATTTGTCCCATCCCTAATAGGAATCATTCATACAATAACATCCATCTCTGTTATGTTTGGAGGCTCCTTAAACTAGAGAAGCAACAAATTGCCTTCCTGTCCCCATCTGAGGTAACACACGTGTGGTATTTTCATTTGAACTATTTCTGTCTAAGGTTGAACCTACACAGGTGAAATCATGTATCTTTACCTTGAACTCAGCCCTGTTGCAGGACATGGCATTGTTCTTGTTCCAGTGTGAAAACACTTCTTTTTGATTCCTTAAGGTAATTCTAAAAACTCTCCAATTTACTCCATTGTTTTATGGAAGAACCATTTTTTAAAAACCTGTGGTTTGACCCTCAAATTGGGATTGGGGTAGAATCGGGCTGTGGGGAGAGTGGTGACCACCTGGTGGACACAGAGTCAATGGGGAAGTGTCACCTAGGTTCTTGTTCATCTACAAAAGGGCTAGAAGGGTCAGCACCATTTTTTTTTCTTTTCTCCTTCTTTGCACTCTGTACATACATGAAGGTGCGACTCTTTGATCTTTGAACATTTGCTTGCCTTTAGATGACTTTTTAAGCAGGGTGACAGGGGAGGGCTCTCGTGGCACAAACACTATAACACACTTTCCTGGGAGTAATCACTATTGAACTCAGTAGGAAATATGTCTGAATAGACCTATATAAGATTGCACTATATGCTGTCAATCCCACATCCACTTTCCTAGGAATTAAATTTTAAAAACAAAACAGAAAATTAAAGGGACAAAGACAATACATGTGGGGGCTGGGGTAATCACCCAGGTATGCACCCAATCCAATGAGAGTGAAGGTGGGCAGTCCCAACAACAGAAAAAAGAGAAAGGTTATTTGATTGTGTGAATATGAGCATGCATGATGGGAACAAAAAAAAATACAGCTGCTGTGGTCATGTAACCAGACATAAACCAATATGGAGAACGTATGCGCACAATAGAAACACCTCCTTGTACCAATGTGACTATATGATGGGGTCCCATGTGGCTTTCCAAGCTGATTTCAGTTTGGATTAAAAGAGGTGTGTGTGGCAATAAAGAGGCAAACCAGTGACCCCTGTGCAGTGGAGCTGGGATACAGTTCAGTTCAGTTTATTGTATTTTAGCAACCAGCTGTTATACAAAAACATTTTTAAAAAAGTAAAAAGAAAAGTCAAATTAATTTACATGTAATAGTTAATCTACAATAGATTAATCACTTTCTATGTCACCCCTTACACTTTATAGCATGTAATTGTAATGCTTTAACAAGAAATTTAGATGTTCTAAAAGATACATATTTCACAGCATCAGATAACAGAAAACAGAGCTTCACAGAAGAAGAATTTTCCTTAAGGGATTTCAATAAAGGAAAAATATAGTTATTCCTAAAATCATTATAAATAGGGCAGCCAAACAATACATGAGTGAAATCTTCTGTTGAGACAGAGCTGCAACCACATATTCTGTCCTTCATAGGAGCACTCTTATATTGGCCCATCTGATCTGCCAATGGGAGAACATTCAAACTGGCATGCAGAAATTTTAATGTTTGGAAGATATACCAGGTAACTTGGAAGAGATAGATACAGTGGGGTAAAAGAAATAAAAAAATTGTTGGATTGGCAGGACTCATCTGAGATTTCCTCTCAGTGTCCTTGGGTCTTTGGAGAATTAGTACTTTCACTCTGACATTCCCTTGAGTCAAAAGAAAGGGGACTGAAAACCCCAAATTCACGGAGCTGGGACACAGCACTCGTGTAGCTTCAGTCTAAGATATGCATAGTAGACTTCCATCCATTCTGATGCTCAGCATTCCTGAACATCTTGGGCTTTATTGCAGACTAGTTAGAAGAGCAACAGCCTGCTCTGATATGTCCTTTCAACTTACTGTGTGCTGATAAATTGCAGTATACAGCAGTCCCTCACCATGAACACAAGTCTGATCTACTGCTTCTTCTTATCCGTTTTTAAAAAGACATAAAACTCAGAGGAAATTCCCAACACTCAGGAATTCCACACCCCTGTGAAATCAAAGCTCCCTCTCTGAAGTGCCCTTTTAGTTCTGATTTGCCCCAGTTTAAATTTTGGGAAATCAAAATGCAGACTTAAATGATGTCTGTGTTCTCCTCTAGACTCCATAATTTGTTTTAAGCAAAATACCTGTTTTAAGCAAAATCTGTGCCCATACAACAAATGGCTTAAATAGGCCTGTTACATTAAGGTGATCCAGCCTTTCAAGCTCTTGTGTGGAAAGAAAGGGAGGGCTCAGATTCTTAGGAGAAGGTAACTCTAGAGGTCTGAAAACTGTTTTAACAGACTAAAAGCTACAAGAGTGGAATTTAGGTCTCACTTTGTTTATTTTAAAGGGTGGGGTGGGGTACACCATATTCATACAGCAGGAAAAGTTTAAAATAATTCTGTGGTTTTAGTTATAACTGCATACTCTCAAAATGTACCAAATTGGCAGGCACAGTGTCAGAATAGCCTCCATATATATATATTAATGGGATATGTAGTCTGTAGTAGGTAGCATGTGTTACTGCAGGTTAGGCCTCCTTTATTAATAATTTGGCTCTCTTCCACCACCCCCCTCCACGTGTTTGTGAGGCCCCCGGACAAGCACAGAACTAGGCTCGGCCACTAATTGCTGGGCATTCCATTCTCTACCCAGGTAGGCCAGAAATAGCCAGATCCTTGCTTTAGGAGACCTCTCTGCAAACACCCTCATTATGTATGCACACTGTTTACAAAGGACTCCCTGCCCCGAGCAGGCACCCCGGCAAGCTGAATACTCAACTGCCAAGCACTGAGCATGTGCATGCTGTCTACCTCTTTGTCAATTCTGACTTGACTCAATCATGCTAAATTTTGACCTTTCCAAAGCTTTGTCTCACGCCCAAAACTCATTGTTTTCCCCAAGTACGGAATAGCCTGCAGTTACATTTCTCCCTATAAAAAACCCTGATTCCAAGACCTTCCTCGGATCGCTCCGGACTTCCATCCAGCCTTGCTGCTGCTTTGTTTGATGACCTGTCCCCTCAGTCACATGTACTGAGACTCCAGACCAATGAACTCAAGCTTCAGGACAGGTGTCGTATCACCCAATTCAACAATACCTCTCAAAATCCCTCTATACTACTCCAACCTTTATTTTCTATAGTTACTTGTGTGAGTGTGTTGCATACATTGTGTGACTGTATTTAATAAAAATTTCAATTATTCTTAAACTTGGTGTGCTCCTTAGCTTGGCCTGACCCTGTAGACATTGCCAACTTGTGCTCTAGCTAATTTCCCAAAACTTAGTTAATTGAGAGCTCATATAGGTGTTCCTCCCGGGACCATAGGTAAACAGGGTAACACATGCATGCTACTGTAGGATGCTATTGAAGACTGTTAGATAAACAACCTTGCCTGGCTCTAGGACTGGAATGTAGAGATAAGACTGCCTGGTTTTCACGGCTCCAGGAGAAAGAGAGGGTTTGAAGGGGAATTCTCTAGATATAAGAGTGCTCAGTTTCAATTCTCTTTAGTTTCCTGCACTAAAGTCTTTATAGTGTATTAAACCACAAAAATAAAACATTCAAATTGTTACTATTTTTCATATTTGGATTCCTGTTCTTGACAGAGTGCAGGAAACTACAAAAACTACTTCAAACACCTGAAGTTTCAACATGTTTCAATCTTCCTCCCAAGACCCAGAACAAACAGATCCTGGCACCACTGGATGAGCTGAGGAACCTGAAGTCACCAAAGAAAATCCTGTAGCCACCCCTGATGTTAAAGCCAAAGTTCTCTCTGCGAATCCAAGAGATTCACCCATCGCTGGTCAGACTTGGGCTTGGGGTGAGCAAATGGATATCATGAGACAAGAACATTGTTACACCACCAAATGGGATGCCTCTATGGGCAAAGCCTCTCTCCTTGTGCAGCTGGTGGCTAAAGAAGAAGTGGAGGAGCTTCACCTGGAAATGGCTAGGATGAGAGCTGAGATGGCTGACTCGCTCCCTGCAGCGTTCCCCAGAGTGACCCCAGTGCAACCCCAGAGGCACCCCAGGCGACTCCCAAGCAGCGGTGGCACAAGCTGGTCAGATATCCACTCTAAATCCACACGTAAAGCCTCCCCTTCCAGTGCAGCCTCGACCTTTCAGAGAAATGAAAGCAACCTATAATGGAGAAGGATCAACTCTCACCTATTTCCTCAATGTAGTCTCTAACTATGTGGCAGAATATGGAAATAGCTTTTCAGAGGATATTGCTCAAGTTCGATACCTGGCTCAGTTTTTACAAGGGGAAGCTGCCGAATGGGCAGCATCTCTTTTCGATGCCAGGGCTGAAGAAACAGTGGACCTGCGATTGTTCATGAACCGACTAAGAGATTCGAGGACCCTTTCCTACGAGACAAAGCCAGGTTTCAATTACGTAAACTGCGACAGTGAAAGGGGAGTGTGGCTGAATATGCATGAGAGTTCAGGAGACCTGCAGCTAAAGTCCCTGAATGAGACTGAAATCCTTAAACAATTTTTTCAAGACTGCCTAAACCCCTCAATTTTGAATAGGTGCCTTTCACAAGGGAATCCCATCAGCCTTTTTGGATGGATGAGACTTGCATGAGAGGTGGAAAGCTTGCTCAAAAGTGTGCAATTCGCACACCAGAGACAGGCACAAGAAGTGGCCCACAAGCCCCCAAGGAAACCCACTGGCCCTGAAGGAGAGGAGAGGAGGCAATTAATGTAGGAGGGAGCTTGCTTCAACTGCAAGAAATAAGGCCATTTGGCTTCTGAATGCCCCGGGGGAAAAGTAAAACTGCCGACACAAAGAAGGTTTCCCCCACTGCACCCTGCAGCTCTGCCCCCTGCAAAGCGGAGACACTGAAGCAGCAAGCCAGATGGTCAGGAGATGGAGCTTTCGCCCCTGCCTGCGAAGATGAAGGAAGCACCGCTCCCCCGGATATATAAGTCCATTGAACACTCTTCATGTCTTTGTTACAGTACAGTTGCAAGGACGGGAAGGAGATTTCAGAACCTACAAGGCACTAGTAGATTCATGGTGTACTACCAGCCTTTAACACCCCCAGGTGGCTAAAGAAATAGAAGTAAAACTAGAACACTTAAAGAAAGCTATAAATCTTACTTAGATGGATGACTTTCCCATGAGGGGGGCAGCTTACATCACAGAACTAGACCTATATCTGTTAAGGTGGGTGAAATCCAAGGCACCTACACTTCCTGATCCCCAAGCAGGTTGGATTCCAGGTGGTGCTTGGGTTTGATTGGCTCAGACACCACAATCTCAAAATTGACTGGACCAAATGTAATATAAAACCCAGGAGGGGAGCACTAGGACCCAGAAGAATCCCGCTCCAGCCTCACAGCCCAACATGAAAGCAATGGGGCTGACTGAGGAAGAACTGCAAAAGATCCCCCGGGAATATTGGGACCTGCAAAAAGTTTTTGAAGTTTACGAGGCTGAAAGATGAAAGATTTGAGAACTGAATTGAAGCAAGATTTTAAGAGTGAGCTGAAAGAGATAAAGAGAACCATGGAAACCTTAACAAGAATTAAAAGGAACAGCGACAAAGGTAAATAGTTTGGAAGAAGGAGTTAAGAAACTGGAAGAAAGATGTGAAGCCCTATCAGAAGAACATGAACGAGACCAAGATGAAAGAGCCCTTTTAGAACTTAAAATTTGAGAAAACTGTTTGAAAATTAGAGGACTCAAAGAGCAGAAGGATCAAAATTTGAATGAAATTCTAATACCCGCACTAGCAAATTTTATGGAAATCCCAAAGCAACAAATGGAATGGGAGATTGATAAAATTTTCAGAGTTGGACGATATACAATACAAGGAAGAGAATTCCCTAGAGATATCGTGGTTGCTTTTGTTAAGAAAACTACAAGTGATAATATAATCCAACAGAGTATGAAGAAGGCCTTTATGGTAGAAGATAATAAACTTCTACTTTATAAGGACAGTCCAGTGAGGATACTTCGGAAAAGAGACTACAATTTCTTAACTATTCAGCTGAGAAGGAAAGGAATTCCATACAGATGGGCTAGACTAGAAGGATTATCATTTCGCTTCAGAAATAAAACCTACAACATAAATTCAGTCCAAGAGGCAAAAGAATTTTTGGAAAGGTTTGACAAACATTCTCACGAAAATAAAAGTTCTAGAAGTTTTGTAAAAAGGACAAGGAAAGAGGACCAAGAAGAGGAACCAGAAGAAGAAGGAGAAATTTTGACACCCCCTCAGAAGAAGAAGCAAAAGAAACAGGAGAAGAAGAAGAAGAAGATCAAAATATAGAGGAAAAAGATAAACTAACGGAAGAAGAAAAACAGAAAGATACTAAACAACAAAAGAGTGAAGAGAGAGAACCTAAACTACAAGAGAAGAAGTAATATTACCACGAATAAATAAACACAAAAGAAAATGAGAAATTTGAAAACCCTATCCTGGAATATCAAAGGCATAAGTACCCCGGAGAAGAGGAGGAAAATATTCCACTATTTGGGCAAAGATAAATATGATATAATTTGCTTGCAAGAAATTAGAATTAAAAAGAGAAAGGTAGGAGTTTATACACCACACAATGGTCAAGACAAATTCTACAAACAGCTGGAAGCTCAAATATTAGAACATGATTGTGATCAAGTAATTCTCATGAGAGATTGGAATGGAGTGATAGATCCATCTTTGGACAGGAAACCAGACAAAGCAATTAAGAAAAATCAAGGCAAGCTATCTAGTTCCTTCAGTGGAATGATGGAAATGATACAAGCTATAGATATCTGGCACCATTTATATGGGAAATCCCAAGAATTCACCTTTTTCTCAGAAAGACACACTTCGTTTTCGAGAATTGATATGTTCTTTGCTTCAAAAACTCTGTGTAATTTGATTACCAACATGGAAGTACTACCAAAAAGCTTATCAGATCATAATGCTATTTTGCTGTCCCTTAAAAAACCCAAACAAGACTTCAGCTGGCGGTTGAACGAAAGGCTTCTCCAAGACGAAAAGATAGTTAATAAAGTGAAAAAGACTTTGCGTTTATACTTTGAAGAAAACCAGTGGGGAGGAACAAGTATCGAAACCATTTGGGACGCAGGAAAGGCAGTGATGCATGGTTTCTTCATTCAGCAAAATGCTATCTTGAATAGAAGAAGGAAAGAGAAAATCCAGAAAATAAATGATTTAATTAAGAAAAAGGAGGAGGAACTCAAAGAAAAACCAGCAGATAAAACTGTCTTGAAGGAGATAACTGCACTTCAAAAACAATTAGAACTTGATTTGACAACGGAAATAAGTAAAAAACTACTGTCTTGGAAACAGAATAATTTTGAATGGTCCAATAAACCAGGGAAGTGGCTATCACTTCGCTTGAGAAAAAAGAAGCAAAAGGCACCTATTCTTAAAATTACAGAAGATGGGAAGATATATACAGAATCTGAGAAAATAAAAAAAAATTGTGAAGTATTATTCAAAATTATATAAAGAGAAACAAGTTAAAAGAGAAACCATCTTGGAATTATAAACAGAAACCCAAATAGAAGAACTTTCAGAACAACAAAGAAAGAAATTGAATCATCCAATTACGGTGGCAGATATTGTTGAAGCAATCCGCTTAACCAAGAAGAATAAAACTCCTGGCCCAGATGGTTTCCCAGCAACATATTACGAAACCTTCCAAGATGAACTGATTTTGCCGTTACGAGCAACAATGAATGCAGTATTTGAGGGGAAGATACCAAATTCTTGGGGAGAAGCCCATATAGCTTTGATACCAAAAGAAGATCGAAACCCCCTTCTAACTAAGAATTACCGCCAATATCTCTACTGAATGTAAATTACAAAATCTCTACATCAATATTAGCGAACAGATTAAAAAATATATTGAAGGATGTTATTGAAGGAGAACAGGCTGGATTTCTACCAAACAGGCACCTCAAGGATAATATGAGATGCCTATTGGATATGATCGAATATTATGAATGTCAACAAGGAAGGAAGTTAGCATTGATATTCTTGGATACTGAAAAAGTTTTCAATAGCTTAAGCTGGGAATTCATGTTTGAAGTCTTATCTACACATAAAGTTGGAGATAAATTTTTGAACATTATAAAAATGGTTTATAGTAATCAAACAGCCCAAATAATCGTGAATAGCGAGAAAACCGAAAGAATAAAAATTTGTAGAGGAACAAGACAAGGATGTTTCCTCTCACCTCTATTATTTATATTAAGTATTGAAATTTTGATTAAAAGTATAAACTTGGATAATTCAATACAAGGCGTGAATTTAAAATTCATGCATTCGCAGATGATATAGTAATAACAATGGAAGAACCAATAAGAGGAATTGAAAATTTAAAAAAGATATTGAAGAAATTGGAAGAAACTTCGGGATTGAAAGTAAATGAGGACAAATCAAATATTTTGACCAAGAATATAAGCAAAGATGAAGAAAAAAGCCTAGGTGCATATTTAGGTTTTACAACAAACACCAAAGTAAAATATTTGGGGATATACTTAACAAAGAAGAATTCTGATTTGTTTAAAAACAATTACAAGAAGGTTTGGAAAGAAATTAATAAAAATCTTCAGACATGGAAAAAATTGAAATTATCTCTTCTCGGGAGGATATCGTCAATAAAAATGTCAGTGCTCTCTAAGCTACTATTTTTGTTTCAAATCATTCCTATAATTAGTAATGAATCTGTGTTTAAAAAATGGCAAAGAGACATTTCACATTTTATATGGAATGGAAAGAAACCAAGAATCAAATATAAAACACTATGTGATACCAATGAGAGAGGTGGATTATCACTCCCCAGTTTGAGACTCTACTTCCATGCAAGCTGCTTAGAATGGTTTCGAGAATGGGCGAAGCTATCCAACAGTAGACTCTTGGCATTAGAGGGCACTGATTTAGCTTTTGGTTGGCATGCTTATATTGGATATAATAAAGATATAATTCATAGTGAATTTAACAATCATTTTATATGTTGACCAATATTAAAAATTTGGAAAAAATATAGATTAAGAATATATCCAAAAACACCTTTGTGGTTGTCGCCACAAGGAGCATTTTATAGAAGAGAGAATATACTGCAAAACAGATGGCTAACATATAAGGATCTAATAAAAATCTATGACGGCCCTATTAAGATAAAATCACAGGAAGAATTAAGAAAAGAAGGTAACAATTGTCATTGGTTATTACACAGACAATTAAATGAAAAAATAAAAATGGAATTGAAAATAAATGGTTTTCAAATAGAAAAGACAATTTTTGATGAATTACTATTGGAGAAAAAATCCCAGATAATATCTGGAATATATAAAATTCTGTTAAGGTGGGACACTGAAGAAGAGGTCATCAAAGAGCCAATGATACGATGGGCACAAAACTTAGGCCATTCAATCGAATTAACAAAATGGGAGAAGACCTGGAAGAGGAGATTGAAATATACAGCATGCCAGAATCTAAAAGAAAATGTCTACAAAATGCATCTACGGTGGTAACTCCCCCCTGAGAGATTGGCAAAGATATATAAATGTTCTGATAAATGTTGGAAGTGCAAAAATGAAAAGGGTACGTTCTATCATATGTGGTGGACATGCCCAAAAACCGAAAACATTGGAAACAAATACATATGAAGATAGAAAAAATTCTGGGATTACAATTTAATATGTTACCACAAATATATTTGTTGGGAATGCCAGAAAATGAACTGGGAAAAAATATGATGAAATTCTGTTCTACACGACTGCAGCGGCAAGGATTAATTATGCCAAAAATTGGAAAAAACCAGACATATCAGATACAGAAAATTGGGAACTAAGTTTGTACGACATGGCAATTATGGATAAGATGACAACATTAATAAGTGGAATCTCTCTTGAGAAGTTTGTTAAAAAATGGGATCCTCTTATCCAATTTTTAAAAAACAAATGGGGAGATTCGATGGTAGCAAGCTTTTTGGATTAAGGGGAAATATGAGAAAAGAAAAGAGAAAAGAAGTATATTTTAAGTATATTAGATATTGATAAGAACAAAGATATTAGGATTTTGTATAAAGGTTAAGATGAATATTATATAAGGGACAATATCAGTAGAGCCCTGATGTAAGTAAATAAGAGAATGGATCCTCATGTATCTAGCTCATGTGTTATACTAAGGACAACTAGTCAGGAAGCCAGAGAGGAAGAAGAATGAATGGAATTGAAGTGAAGAAGCAAGAAAGCAGGTAGGCAGATCCTAGGGAATGTCAAATTAAATAGTACATCTATTATGTGTATATTAATACTACAATATGAAGTTGTTTACTTAGATGACATTCTAATCTATTCACAAATACTCTCTGAACATGTACAACTTGTACGTAAGGTGCTACAGAGACTTATGGACAATGAACTGTTCATCAAACTATCAAAGTGTGAATTTCACACTCAGACTTTCGATTATCTGGGCTACAGAATCTGTAATCACACTCTAAACAAGGACACTTCTAAAGTTGAAGCTATCCTAAAATGGCCGGTCCCTTGCATACGGAAACAACTGCAGTAGTTCTTTGGATTTGCTAACTTCTACAGAAACTTCATTGACAACTTGGCTTCCATCGCCCTGCCCATCACTGACTTACTAAAAACTTCAACCTCTCAGACCCCACACAAACAGCAGGGACCTCACCGACTGACTTGGACCCCTGAATGCCAAAAGGCACTTGATAAACCTGAATTCATGTTCACTTCTAAACCATTACTCCTTTTCCATGACACTGACAAGAAGTCCATTGTTCAAACAGAGGCCTCTAATTTTGCAATGGGAGCTGTTCTCCTACAACATGACACAGAGGGCTGTTTAATGCCTTGTGAACACAAGTTTTCCTCTGCTCAATGTAATTGGCCAACATGGGAAAAGGAAGCAGCCGCTATCCACTATGCCCTCTCAACATGGAAGCATTTGCTTGATGGGGCTAGATTGCCTTTTGAAGTTTGGACAGATCACCACAACCTTGAGGCCCTGAAAGCACATCAAAACTTAGTCACAAACATGCAAGATGGGCTGAGTTTTTTCTCTGCTTCAAATTCACCATCATTTTCAAACCAGGCAAATCTAATACCCTTGCGGACCTTCTTTCACACCTCCCTCACCTCATTGAGGATGATGCAGCTCACCTAAACTTCAATCCCTGCTTCCATCTGATTCACTTGGACTGGGAGCTGCAACGAGTGCACAAGCCAAAATCAGGCCTTCTATTTCACAAACACTCAACACTGACTTTCTAAATTCATTGAAAACGGCCTATACTTCAGACAACTGGCTGAAAGCCCACTCTGACTCAGTCACTTGGACTGATGGACTAGCTTTCATTGGACTTAAACTCTATGTTCCTACACCCTGCGGAAAGGAAATACTCCACACACACCACCTCCTCAAATCTTCAGGGCACTACGTGTATGTGTGTGTGTGTGTGTATACACCCACCCACCCACCTACATACATACTAATAATGACTTTCATAAAGGGGGACAGGATGTTGGGATAGCCTCCCATATTAATGGGATATGTAGTCTGTAGTAGGTAATATGCATGCTACTGTAGGATGCTACTGAAGACTGTTAGGTAAACAACCTTACCTGGCACTAGGATTGGAATGTAAGAGATAAGACTGCCTGGTTCTCACGGCTCCAGGAGATGGAGGGGATTTGAGGGGGAATTCTCTAGATATAAGAGTGTTCAGTTTCGATTCTCTTTAGTTTCCTGCACTAAAGTCTTTACAGTGTATTAAACCATGAAAATAAAATATTCAAATTGTTACTATTCTTCATGTGTGGATTCCTGTTCCTGATACACAGTCTCCATTAATCCTCTCTTCTCCCATTTTTCACTGCTTTTAAAATGTCCCAGTTTGTGTCTCCTCCTTCTCCCACTTTCTGCCCTTGTGTTCAGCTTCCTTCAACTGCTGCAAATGGAATTCAAAGTGCAAAAGCAGTTTATACTCAGGTAACTCACTAGGGAGGGGAGAAGAGGAGGGGCCAAGAATCTTGTTCTTCCCTGTCCACTTAGGCAAAAGCAAATAGCTGCAGCCTCTCCTACCTTGGGTGTTATTCTTCATTAATAATTTTTTTCCATCTTAGCCACATTCTGATGTTGCTTGTTGCTCTTACATGCGGCCCAGTTTTCATGTGTGAAACATTGGAGGGTATGTAACTGTTTTTTTCTTTAATTTAATAGCGTGTCTGAAACTCAATCTCCATTCCTCATCAGGCTGCTTTGCAGGGACTCTTTCCCATTTCTAAATGTCCTTCTGCTGGGTGGGGTGGGGGATAGGATATTTGGAAACCTTGCCCTTTACTGGTTTTGTAGAAGAGGTAATTGCCACAGGTCTTGCTTGTCTTGCAGCCAGATAACACACAACACCTACTGAAATACCCTTTTCTACACAACCATTTAATGAGGCAGGAGCCCTCTCGCGTCTGGCAACCCTACTCAGGCTGTTTGTCTTCTATTATTGGATATATTTCAATTTGTGCAGTAAAAGGATATGGACAGAATCGTTGGAGAGGTAAGCACCATCACATCTGTACTGGACCTTGACTGGCCAGTTGGTTAGGGGAATGGTCAATGCCTCACTACATCAGGGGAAGTTTCCATTCTGCATGGCAGAAGTTGTGGTGACACTATTACTAAAGCAACCATCCCTGAATCCATACTCAGGAGCCCAGGGACTCATGGATAAAATTTATAGAATCATAGAGCTGGTAGAGACCACAAGGGCCATCAAGTCCTACTCCCTGCCATGCATGAGTACACCATCAAAGCACTCCAAACAGATGGCCATTCAGACTTCCAAAGAAGGAGACGCCACCACACTCCGAGAAAGCATGTTTCACTGTTGAACTGGTCTTACCATCAGGAAGTTCTTCCTAAATTATCTAGATTCATTCCAATCTAACTAACAATAGAACTATTATTTACAAATAATAAAGAAAGCTCAATGAAAATTAGTGAAAATCAGTTACTGAAATGTTGCACGAGACTGGATGTGGTACATGAGCAGTGAGAGGGAGAAGGCGAAAAAACACAAGGGAGGGAGAAGCAGGGAAACCTGGCATATTTCAAGAAAAAACTGGATGCAACTTGTGAATAA
The DNA here is from genome assembly GCA_948474755.1 of Ctenosaura bakeri. Classification (NCBI taxonomy): domain Eukaryota; kingdom Metazoa; phylum Chordata; class Lepidosauria; order Squamata; family Iguanidae; genus Ctenosaura; species Ctenosaura bakeri. Next base: position 831,808 of record CAOLHI010001654.1, read on the forward strand.
GCTGGTACAATAAAAAAAAAAAAAGAATTCAAAACTATTCAGACTTCCAAAGAACTTTTTTCCCCTTTATGGAGGTGTCCAGAGGCTCTGTCGAAGGCACCATCAGATCAGTGGGTCTGCAAGATGCGGCCTTTTCGATACAGGGCACCATCTTGCCTGTAAACAGAACTCTCTCCTTCAAGAGAATTCAGGTTCATTCTATTTCCACTACGCTCTAAATGTTAGTAAAAAATACTTTGCTTCACTGGACTTCTGAGGAATTTTAACGTTACCCTTCCTCTCATTTTAGATAGAAAGTCTCTGTTGTTCTTTTGTTGTTGTTATTTGCGCTTTTTATTGTATTATTGCTAGTACTGCTTTAAATTGTACATTACTTTGAACGCCATTGTGAGTAAAAACAAACAAACAAACAATGCACACACTGTTGTTGTTGGGTGGCTTCAAGTAATTTCTGATTTACAGAGACCCTAAGGTGAACCTATCAAAGGGTTTTCTGGGGCTGTGTGTGTGAAGCACTCAAGATCACCCAGTGGGTTTCCATGGTTGAGCGAGGAATCAAACCTTGGTCTCCAATATAGCAGCCCAATGCCCAGACCACTATGCCACACTGGCTCTCCATGTATAAGTATTTTAACTAAAATAATAAATATCCAAGTCACCCTCCCTCCCTCCCTCCCTCCGGCCATTTCTGCACAAGACTGTTATAGTACTATTATTCCACTGGCAACATCCTATGGAATCCTGGGGTTTGGGAGGATGTTGCAAGTGGAATAATAGCACTATAACAGTCTAGTGCAGAAATGACCTCTCTCTCTCTCAGGTGAATTGAAGGCTCATGTGACTGTATTTAAGTGAACCTACAATGAATGTTCTGTTAGTGATAAGAGTATGTTCACTGTGATGAGTTTATACTGTTTCCCATGTTCTTCATTATGGGTTCAGTCTTACTTGTCTCTAGGATTTTGATGATGACGATGACAATGATTACCATCATCACATATATCACAAGCTGTAGCAAGTTAGCTATTTTATGCTAGAGTAGAACTGCAGGAACACATACTGACTAGGAAGATGGCATTTCTGCAGAAAGTGGGTCACTACTGTTCCCTCAGATTTCCTCTTGCGTAAACATTGAAAGGATATTGTCTGTAAAATAAGCAGTTGTGGAAATACACAGATGCAGGTCTTGGATACAAATGCAATGCCTTCTGATGTTATGGGTATGGATAAGGCCTTGGATGCAGTCACACATTCTTCCAGGAAACCCCATGATAAGTTCACCTTAGAGTCACCATAAGCTGGGGATGACTTGAAAGCATACAACAACAACAACAACAACAACAACAACAACAACAACAACTTTAACTCCCTTCAGAAAGATGGTCCGTATAAATCCAGTAGTTCTCCCTTAAAAGTTTGAGTTATTCTGTGACCTTGGTAAGGCAGTTTTTGTACACACAAGGTCAGCACACTACTTGTATTCACACATTGCTGTTTTATTCCAGACATCCACTAAAGGTGCAAATGTAATGCAAACTGTCATTTCAGTGAGATAAAGTTTTTCTTCTCATGGCAGTATGCATCAGCCCCTGAGGGTTTGAAAACTGACTTTAGAGCTCTTTGTGTGAAGTACTTTCTATTTCACTTTAACAGGCAAAATGTAATGTCAAAGTAAATTGCTTTATAATTGATATTATGTGTTAAGAAAATCAAGTGTGGAATGAACAAAAAAAAATCTAATTGATTTACTTGTCCATTTTTTGAAAGAAATCTGCAGGTAAAGTGACATAAACCTGTAATTTTTTGTATATTTTTCCTTTTAAGGATGAGACATTTAGGTATTTTTTCTCTCTATCTTATCATGGTATATCTCACTTCTGTTAAGTGTGGAGGGGGGAAGCAAAATATGAGCACTGAGGAATTAAGATTGGCTGTTATCTAAATGCTTTGTTTCTTGCAAATTTTGGTACTGAATATCATATTAAGAGATATTTGTATCATTTTATGTTATGAAACAAATTAAAAATGTTGAAAGTTTTAGGATTGGTTAGGAGCCTGCATTTTGCCCAGCCATTAATACATTAGGTGTCTTGGACACCCAGCATACACTCTTAGCCCCTGAAATTCCATGATAAGTTTGCCTTTAAGTCACCATAAATCAGAAACGACTTGAAGGCATACAACAAAAAACCATCTATGGTCATTATTTTTGTTTTCCTAATGTCCAACTGTAAGCCTACTTTTGCACTTTCTTCCTTGACTTTCTTCACTAATCATTCCAGATCTTCACTATTTTCTGCTAAGAGTATGATTTCATTTGCGTACCTTACATTGTTACTGTTCCATCCTCCAGTTTACACACCTCCTTCCTCTGACTCTAATCTCACTTTACTTATTTGTTCAGTACAAGTTAAACAGATAGGATGATAAAATGCAGCCTTGCCTAACCCCCTTGTCTATTGGAAACCATTCCTTTTCTCCATATCCTGTCCTGACAGTAGCCTCTTGTCCTGCATACAGGTTATGCATCAGGACAATCAAATCATGTGGCGCACCCATTTTGTTAATCCATAGTTTCTCAAGATCTACACAATCAAAGGCTTTGCTATAAAGAACAGGCTGTTTTTCTTCTGAAATTCTTTGGTGTGAGCCATTATCCAACTTGTTTGCAACATGATTCTTAGAACCTCTTCCCTTCTTCAATCCAGTTTTGTCATGGAAATCATGTGCTATGAGGAGAGGCTGAGGGAGCAGGATATGTTTAACCCGGAGAAAGAAGGTTACGAGGTGACATGATAGCTATGTTTAAATATTTGAAGGAATGTCATACGGAAGATGGTGCAAGCTTCTTCTCTGCTGCTTCAGAGACTAGGAAATGGAACAAGGGCTTCAAGCTTCATGAAAAGAGATCCCATACAACATTTTTGCCAGCATATAAGATGCACCCCATTTTTAAATGTTACTTTTTTGGGGGGAAATAGTTTTTTAAAAAATAGCATGACTTCTCCCATCCCCCTTCCCTTCTGTTTGGCAGGGGAAGGGAAAGGAGGGGCTCTGGAGGGGCAAAAAGAAAGCTGTGCAAACTTTCTTTTCTTCCCTCCAGAGCTTCCTCCTTTCCCTTCCCATACTAAAACGGAATGGAAAGTGGTGTGGGGAAAGCCTTGCACGAGGATTTCTTTCCCTCTCCAGAGCTCCCCCCACCTTTCCAATTCATTTTGCCCCAGTGCTGATAACTCACACTGAGGCAAAATGGAAGGGGAAGGAGAGGTGGGGGAAGCCTTGCAGAAGCACTCCTTTAGCCCCCTAGAGCTCTCTCTAGAGCTCCCTCCTCAGCACTGAAAACTTGCGCATTGTCAAAATGCATAGGAAAGGGGTTGGTATTTTCTGGTGTAGAAGATGCATCAATGTTTAAGAGGCACTCCATTTTTTAATGTTATTTTTCACGGGGGAAAAGTGTGTTTTCTATGCTGGCAAATACAGTAAACTTTATGAAGAACTTCCTGACAGTAAGATCAGTTCAACTGTGGAATAACTGCCTCAGTGTGTGGTGGAGTCTCCTTCTTTGGAGGTGGCCATCTGTCAGTGATGCTTTGGTGGTGTATTCCTTCAGTGCATAAGGTTGGACTCAATGGTCCTTATGGTCTCTTCCAACAGTACGATTCTGTTATTCTAATTGGCATTTCTTGCTTCATATATGGTAAAAGTCTTTGTTGCAGAACTTTGAGTATCACTTTGCTGGCATGAGGAATTAATGCAGTGGTCCTATGGTTACTGCAATCCCTGGTGTCTCTTTTCTTATGGACTGGAATGTAGTTTGAGTATTTCTAATCTGTGAACCATTCTTCTGTTTTCCATATTTGTTGACAGATTTTAGTTAGAACTAGAGTACATTCTGTCTTTGTAGCCTGAAGCAACCTTATTGATATACCATCTGGTTCTGGTGATTTATTTCTTCATGAACTTTGAGTGCAGCATCCACTTCACTTTCTAAAATTTTAGGTTTGTCTTCAAATGGTTCTTCCTTGAATGAATCTGTCATCCTTTCATCTCTTCAGTGCATTGTCTCCATCATCTTTTTGTTTGTACTTGGTCACGTAATGTGTTCCCCTGTTGGTCACATAGCATTTCCATTCTTAGTTTAAATTTCTCTTTGAATTCTAGTATCTAGGTCTCTTGTTCTTTTTTTGTTGTCATCTTCTGTTTCTCTGCATTGATTATTACACTCATTCTTCTTGTACTTGCACACAAGTCTCTCAACAGTTGCATTCAGGGTTCTGACTCTATTTCTGTCACCTTTTGCTTTTGCTTCTTGTCTGTCCTTAACTGTTTGAAGAGTTTCATCTGTCATTCATTGAGACTTCTTTTTCTATTTGGCTGCAGATACAGTAACTTGTGTTGATCCAGCCTAGGTTACACACATCTGTTCCAGAAAGGCATCATCCAAGTCCTCAGCTTGGCTTGTAGTAGATCCCCACAATGACATTGCTATTGTTTCTCTTCTTCTTAATTTTTACCCAGATGTTCTCAACCTATCTTCCAGGATTTAAGTCACATTTAAGTGTAAATGTCCTTGACATATAGTGCTGCTGCTGCTGCTGCTCCTCCTCCTCTTCCTCTTTTCATGTTTCATCTATTTCTCTGAAATACCTTCTACCCCTCTATTTCTACCTTCTACCGCTCTATTTCTACATTCCAATCATGAGATTCATCCCACCAGGTTTCAGTTATGCCTGTTGTATGATATTTGCTTTGCTGTCCTATGAGTTCAAGTTCATCTTGTTTATTTCCTGTGCTCTGTGCATTAATGTAGAGATACCTCAGACCATGGATCATTTCCCCTAGCTTTCTTATTTAAGATCTTTTCCCTCTCACTGTTGGGTTTTTGCACAATTTGCTCAATTCTTCCCATAACATTTGAGGTATTATCTCAAGCACTTTATGATCTCCTGCCCTGAAGAATACTGTTTCCCACACTCATAACTCAATTCAAATTCCTCCTGATCAAAAATGTTCTTGCCAACTGCTCTGAGATGCAACCCATCACTTTCTAGAAGTCCATCTTTATGAAATCACAGACTTTGGTGCAAGAAGCCAAACCATTCCTGGCAGCACCATCTGTGGAACCAGTTCACCTCCACTGTTTTTCTCTCCCGTCCTGAGCCATGGCTTTCTCTTGGTCCTGCTACTGTCTCAGGCTCGTCTGGTGAGGACACAGGAGAAAGCCTTCTCAGTGGCTGCTCCCACCCTCTGGAACTCCATTCCTTGGAAAGCTAGGTTGGCTCCCTCCTTGCTCTCCTTTTGCCAACAGGCAAAAATATTCTTATTTAAGCGAGTGAAGTAGGAAGATGGTGTTGGAGGCAGCAGCAGCATTGCCTGAGTCTCTATAGTTTTGAGTTGTATTTATCTCATGCTAGCTTAATTTGTTGCTAGTTTAGAAATTTTTTTAAGCAAGTCTTTTAATACTTAAGCAGCTGGACTTTTAATTTATCAAAAATGTTTTTAAAAAATGTATAGGTATTTATAATTGTATATGTTTTTCTAATGTTTTTAATTTTTTTGGAAGCTGCCTTGGGTTCCATTCTGAGAGAAAGATGGCATATAAAATGTATAAATAAATAAATAAATAAATAAAGACATTAAACCTCATGATAGATCTTGTGAGGCCAACAAAACACTGTTTCTATTCCCATCAGCAGGAAGTCCCCTACCTTCACCGTGACACTTCTCCTTTGGGGATTGGCAGGGGCCAATTCATATGCTGAAACTTCCAAGGTCCCCTGCACATTCTCTGAGGACTAACAACATTGTTTTCATTCCTGTCCCCCATTCACACTGATAAGGAAGAAAGCTTTGAATCAATTCTGTAGCTCCAAACTAACAGAAAGATCCTTGGTCCATATACTTCTATGTGCCACATTCCTCCAAATGTCTACCTTCTGTGTTTGGGAACTGACCTCCTTCTCAGAGGCATCCCTTGTGTGTTCCTCATTCAATACAGTCTGCTCTGCTTTGTCCAAGAAAACCTCATGGTCCCTAACATACTGAAGAGCAGGTACACTGGCCTTAAATTGATGGACCTTCTCTTCCGACAGGACAACAAGCTTACACCTGCTGCATGTGTAGCTACCCATATCCTCCAGCAAGGACACAAATATACCATTGCTGTTGCAGGTGACTGCAGCAGCTCTGTCAGCATCCATATTCAGTAGTCCTAAGTAGGCACTGAAACAGAACTCTGCCCCCCACTCTAAATGCCCATGCAAAATTCTCATTGATCTTGTTGCCCGTTGACTGGGGCTACATTTATAAAGAGAGCCTGTGGCTGCTAGCTCCTGCCCCAACCAAGTCTTTGACTCAGTTCCTCTGGGCCTACACAAAATAGAACAATAGAGCCCTAATGAGCACACAAGTAAGCCTGCCTCAGATCATACAATCAACCTAAATGTAACAGACACTAGCTCACCAAAACACAACAGAACAATAGATCCCTAATGAGCACACAAGCAAGCAAGCAAGCCTCCTCCCAGCTCCACAAACAAGCAGCCTTAACCCAACAAACTCTCTGGGGCTGGGGAGGTTCAACCCAACAGACATAAGCTCACCTTATGCTGTCATTGCCACCAGACAAAATGCCTGTTGGCCTTGCTGCCTCTTAGCCAAGCTCCTGTTCACCACCAAAGCTGATTTGACATCACATACCAAAAATAACAGAAATTCATTATGAAATAGGCAATAACCACAATTAATCTTAAATACCAATACATTTAAGTGAGAATCCATTTGAAAGTAATCAAATTTAAAACTGATTATATTTCTAGCCAAAACTGAAAGTCAGTATGAAGAAGCAGGTTTGGAAACTGAAAATTAAATTAGGACTGTTACAAACTGTAAAAAAAGAAGAAGAAGAAGATCTATATACCATATAATTCCAAAATCTCAGAGACTCGCCGTGAGTGTGAGGGTTATCCCTTCTCATGCAGATGTTGGTACAAGGCCCTCTCTCTCATCCTGTTTCTCCTTCTCTGCCGCCCTCAGTTGTCCTGGCTGCATTAGTCTTAGCCCTTCTTCCTTATCCCTCTCTATATGTATGTATGCATATATGTATTTCATAAAATATTTATATCCCACACTTTACTCAGGCAGCTTACAATAAAATCCATTTAAACCATTGAACACAACAATAATTTAAAAATATTTAAAATATATGCTAGAATCCTGTAGTACTTAGGTAAGTAGCAGAAGTGCTAAGAAATCCTGCTATTGAATTGTGAAGATGTGTATTGGGACACCAGCAAGAGTGCCTAATGCACACTTTGATGGCTCTTCTACGTAGCAGTATAACAGTAGCCCTCTATTGAATGTGGATGTTATGAAACTGCACAGTTCTAATTCCTGCCTACCTAAGTCCACTTACAGAGATGCAATTGTAATACAGGATTTCAGTCTTATTAAATAGTTTATCAATTTAAAAACCAGACATTTTAAAACCATTTTAAATTGTGTTGCCATAAGACATGTGCAGTTTGATTAAAATCAATTAGGCCTTGAGGCTTTAGGGAAATCCTCAGCTGGGGTGCCACTGCAGAGAACGCCTTTCTATCATACACTTCCTCTTTGGGCTTCCACTTCTCCCAGCTATACTCATTATCTACTTCTTCCCCCTATCTCTCCAAATTTTTCTCCTCTGCCTTCCCCCAGTCCCTTCAAACCATTATTGGAGTATGTTAGAGTCTTAGCATTTTAAAACTATGTTATTAAATTAAAAACTGCTGGCTTCTGAATAGATACCTATAGCAATAGCATGCGTATTTCTATACTGCTTATCAGCTAAGTGCTCTCTAAGCAGTTTACAATGTGATGTGTTAGCTAATTGCTCCCAACAAGCTGGGTACTCATTTTACTGACCTGCAGAAGGATGGAAGGCTGAGTCAACCTGGAGCCCGGCAGGATCGAACTCACAACTTTGTGGCTGCAGTATCAGCATTTAACCACTGTGCCACCAGGGATGGGAATGCCATGATGGTGATCATCCCCACCAGCAGGTTCTCCCCAAATATTTGGTTATTCTTATCAGTTTGAAGGCAATGATGATTGATACAATGATGGTGATGCATTTGGGGATGAGGGAAGATTCCACAATCTAATTGTAAGAAAGGACAGAAAAAAAGAAAAGATAGAATAAAAAGTGACCTCTGATAGATGCTAGTTAATAAAAGCAATCCATTAAAATTAGTATGTGAAAAATGTCATTTTGCCTAGAAAAGCTTCTTTGCTTAGACTACAACTTCCATGCTTCCTCCAAAGCAGTGCTTGTAAAAGTTTTCAAAGCACCCATGTTTTTTTTTTCTATTTAAAGCTGAGATTGGGGAACATAATTTCAGGCCAGAAAAATATTTCCCTGTTTGTTAGAGTTTGTGTTTTACTTTACTGAGCAACTTTGGTTGATGCTTAATATATGATTCTTAATGACACCACTGGGCCCTTCCCCTGTGACATCCCTCTGGGGCTATCTTCTTGTGTCTTTAAAATGTGATGGTCTTCAATGATCCAGACACAGCAACCCTAAACATTAAAAACTTCCAAAATGTTATGATTTATCAAGAGGAAGAAGAGAAATGCAACTGCATACATTTACATGCAAAACCAAAGTTTTAAGACAATGACAGGACTTGAAGTCTCTACATAAAACCTCTGAGATCTGCTGGTCATCTAAGTTCTTTTAATTTCTCCTTTGACTTTCTAAAACCTACAAATTGTGCCAGCCTAAATTCTCTCTTTTTCCTCTATTGTAAACAGGTAAGAAAAAAACTGCATTTGCACTATACAAAAGTGAAGTTTATTCTTTTTTTTTGTTTGAACCAAAATATGGCAGGAGTGCTATTATTTTTCAAATCCAACTACCAACAGTGCATAATCATCACTTTGTTTAGCTGAGAGAAAAAAAATAAGTTCATAGTTTTGAATTATAAATCACCTTGTTAATGTACTATGCACTTTGAAAATCTAACTTGCATGTATTCACTGTAGTTGCAGGTATGTTTCTGTGTGTTCTTTTAACTTCATTCATGATGCAGTTCCATTGGCAAGATTACATACTCCAAAAAGATTGCTGAACATTATCACATATCTTGTGGGGATTTGGGCTTTAAGAAACCTGTGAAAGAATCCTACAGCTTGATGGCCCTTAGTTCAGAAGTGATGGGTGGATTATTCCCCAAGCAATTCTTCTTTTTCACACTATTGAAGTAAATTGATTGTAACATTTCTAGTGCATTTAGCTATTCTGTGGAGATTTAAAGCATCTGGATCGAAATGCTAAAATGTGTGGCATGCACTGTGGAGCCATAGAGCTGAATGAGACTAAAGGCAACAGGTGTGACAACAACAGTCCCCTTTACCACCTCCACTACAAAGCAAAAGCTGTGACTAGACTTAAAAAAAGAAGTTTGTACATAGGCAAATCAGATATCATATATATATGTATGTGCACACATGTATGCTACAGACTAGGACTGAGAGTATAGTTGAGGTGCTATTAACACTTTCCT